>CAUYSK010004488.1:0-18979 GCA_963575035.1 Avahi laniger | reverse complement strand
AAAATAAAATAAAGGAATATTACAAACAACTCTATGCTCAAAAATTTGATAACCTAGATGAAATGGACCAATTCCTTGAAAGATACAATCTGCCAAAAATTATATAGAAGAAATAGACAATCTGAAAAGGCCTATATCTTTTAAAGAAATTGAACTAATTACCTTCCAAAAGAGAAAGCAGCAGGTCCAAAGGGTTCACTAGTGGATTCTACCAAACATTTAAAGAAGAAATTGTACCAATTCTCTACAATCTTTTCCAGAAGTTAGAAGCAAAAGGAATACTTTCTAACTCATTTTGTCAGGCCAGTGCTACCCTAATACCAAAACCTGACAAAGGGGACATTAGAAGGAGAGAGGACTGCAGACCATTATATCTCATGAACATATATGCAAAAGTCTTCAGCAAAATATTAGCAAATCAAATTCAGTAATGTATAAAAGGAATGGTGTACCACAAACAAGTAGGATTTATCCCAGGTGTTTAAGGCTGGTTCGGCATTCAAAATTCAGTTAATGTAATTCATCATGTCAACAGGCTATGGAAGAAATATCATACAATTATATTGATAGATGCAGAAAAAGCATCTGACAAAATCCAGCACCCATTCATGATAAAAAAAAAAAAACGAAAAAACTCTTAGCAACTTAGAAATAGAGGGGAACCTCCTCAAACTGATAAAGAACATCTACAGGCCAGGCTGGGCATGGTAGCTCACACCTATAATTCCAGCACTTTGGGAGGCCAAGGCAGAAGAATCTCTTGAGGCCAGGAATTCAAGACTAGCCTGGGCAACATAGCAATACCCCATCTCTAAAAACAAAAAAAGAACATCTACCAAAAAACCTACAGCTAACATCATGATTAATGGTGAGAAACTTGAAGCTTTCCAACTAATATCAGGAACCAGGCAAGGATGTCTACTCGCACCACTGCTTGTCAACATCATACTAGAAGCCCTAGATAATACAGTAAGATAAGGAAAGGAAATAAACAGCATACAGATTAGGAAAGAAGAACTAAACCTGTCTTTTTTATATTCTGAAAGAAAAAATATTTTTTATTTCAGTTAAGTGGGAAGCTTTGTCAGAGCCCTATCCATAAGGAGAAGAGCCAACAGCTGCTTTTATTCTGGTTGTTTGCTTTGCAGTTCACTCTGTGTAAAGTCACCTAACTCTCCTGATCACGGGTGTCTGGCTGTCCACAGGCTCCTCTCTGTTTGGCCTTGGCTCAAATTGTCTTTGTCTGCAGAATACGTGATTTTCTATGTAGAAAATCTGGAAGAATCAACAACAGCAAAAAACCCCTGGAACTAATAAGTGATTATAATAAGATTGTAAGATATAAGGTTAACATACAAAAGTTAATCACTTTCCTACATGCTAATAACGAATTGGTGAAATTTTAAATTAAAAACACATTACCATTTACATTAGCATCCTGAGAAATGAAATTATTATGTATAAATCTACAAAACATGTACTAGATCTATATGAAGAAAAGTACAAAACTCTGGTGAAAGATACCAAAGACTAACTAAATAAATGGAGAGATATTCCATGTTCATGGATGGGAAGACTCAATATTGTCAAGATGTCAGATTTTCCTAACTTGATCTATAGATTGAACACAGTCCCAATCAAAGCCCCAGCAAGTTATTTGGTAGGTATCAACGAACCAATTCTGTAGGTTATAGGAAGAGGCAAAAGACCCAGAATAGCCAAATCAATATTGAAGAAGAACGAAGTCAGAGAACTGACCCTTCAAGACCTCTGTAAAACTATAGTAATCAAGACAATGTGATAGTAGTGAAAGAATAGACAAATATTAAGTGAAAAGAATAGAGATCCCAGAAATAGACCCACATGCCCACATAAATATAGTTAACTGACTTTCTCATCTCAAAAAAAAGTCATAAAAAGACATAGTGGAACTTTAATTGCATATTACCAAGTGAAAGAAGCCAATCTGAAAAGGCTACATACTATATGATTCCAACTATATGACATTCTGGAAAAGGCAAAACTATGGAGACAGTAAAAGGATCCGTGGTTTCAGTCATTAAGGGGAAGAAGAGGTAAATAAACAGAGCACAGAAGACTTGTAGGGCGGTGAAACTGTTCTGAATGATAGTACAGTCGTGGATACAGGTCATTACACGTTTGTCAAAACCCATAGAATGTACAACACCAGGAGTGAATCTTAAGGTTAACTATGGACTTTGGGTGACAATGAGGAATCACTGTAGGTTCATCTGTTGTAACAAAAGTACCACTCTGGTACAGAATGTTGATAGGGAGATTGTGCGTGAGTGGGGTTAGGAAGTAGATGGGAACATTCTGTACTTGCTGCTCAATTTTTCTGTGAACCTAAAAAATAGTTTATTAATTTTTAAAAATATAAGGTATTCAATAATACAGATGAAGTAATCCCATTTATGTTAAAAACACACAGAAATATATATGTACTTGTATTTATATACATATATATAAAAAATATATGGGCACATGTGTTTGGTAATGGTCTTGCCCTTGGGGTTGATGTTGAGGCAGGGGGAGGCACCCTCTGCCTACTCTATAGACGGTAACATCTATCTCTTGGCAAAGAGTACCTGTTCACTTATCTAAATAAGGCAAAAAGGAGCTTGCTGCTAGGCCTTTATCTCTGGATCCCCCTTTCAAGGAGACATTAGAAGTGAACATCATCAGACAATTTTAAAATACAAAGTTGTAGCACTTTGTGCCACATTTATTCATTCAGTGAGCCTTTTTGAGTGCCTCATCTGTGCCAGGCATTCTGCCAGGCCCTGGGGTTGCCAGAGGGACCAGGAAGCAGCCCCTGTGGTCCCAGTTCAAGGTGCAGGCGGCACCTGCAGCAGTGGGTGGCCGGGCAGAGTTGTTTTTAAGTCTGTTTTCTCACAGGCTGACAAAGTCTCGCACAGTGTGGAAAAGCTGACTGTGGTTCCTTCTCCTCAGAGAAGCCGTGTGGAGACCCGCCTTCGTTCCCCCACACCATCCTGCAGGGCCGCACTGGCTTGGAGATGGGGGATGAGGTGCTGTACGTGTGTGCCCCCGGCCACATCACAGGCCATCGGGAAACCGCCTTCACCTTGCTCTGTAACAGCTGTGGCGAGTGGTACGGCCTGGTGCAGGCCTGCGGGAAAGGTAAGCCCCTGGGACTGGGCCACCGCCACATGCCC
This sequence comes from Avahi laniger, assembly GCA_963575035.1. Lineage (NCBI taxonomy): Eukaryota > Metazoa > Chordata > Mammalia > Primates > Indriidae > Avahi > Avahi laniger. The sequence continues at coordinate 15,782 of CAUYSK010004488.1, read as the reverse complement.
GCGCGGTGCTGCCAGAGGGCTCCACTTCTGCTGGCTGCATGTGGTGGGCTTTCTTCACCAAGGTGCCTTTGAAAAGAGGCTTTCAGGCCTCTTCGCTGAGCTCTGGACCAGACAGCGTCTCCACTTGGGGGTTCCTGCAGTATGGCAAAGGCAACGCATTCACAACTGCACTCTTCCCTGCTGGGAGCACAGAGCTAACAAATCTGCCCTTCTTCTCTAAGGAGAGAGTTGATGTGGGTTAGCTTTCTAGCATGTTTCCCTGGAAACCTGGTCAAGATGGAATGTCAGCTGTGGTACCAAGCAGCATTGCTTCTGGTAGAAACGACCATGGTTGGCAAACTGGGCTGGGAGGACTGTAATGAACACGTGATAAGGTGCCCAGCTCTGAGCTGCCCCGAGCAGGTGATTCTTGTGTCTGGGCATGACCTCTGCAGGGAACCCGAGAACTATTCTGTGGGTTGTAACAAGAGATATGGGCTATTGCGGGGCACGGGGCTTCTAAACACCTTGGATCCACACCCACACTTGCAAGTCCTCTTCCCTTGCACCTGAGCAATCGTGGGGGCGGTGCAAGGAGGCGAACTCCAGGACAGCCGCGTGGCTGCTGCAGGGGCCCCCTGTGCCCACTGACTGGAATTGCCCACCGCTGCCCAGCCGCCTTGCTCTACTCCCTGGCCTGGAGCCTTCTGAGTGCCAGGTATGTCCTGTGGTGTCATGCAAGTCTGAATATTTAGTTGAGACTAAAAATAGTCCCGGTGGACATTGAGTTCCCAAAACCCGATCGGATTTCCCCAAATGTCCCCATTTCATCAACATCACATTCCTAGGCGTCCCATGTTTCTGTAGTTCCCCCTCCACCCAGCCCTTTGGGAATTTTCTCAGCAGTAGAAATCACTCTCTCCAGCTACAGCCCGGCCTGCCCGCCCCTCCCCAACAGGGGCACAGCACCCATCAGGGGGCTTGCACAGCCCCACGGCCAGCCTAGGCTCATGACTAAGCACTTTGGACCTCATGCCAGACCCTGAATTGTTCTCGGACCTCACAGGGCTCCTCTTAACCCCAAGCCTCTTTCATGGAACCCCTTCCCTAATTCCCCATGACATCTGGGTACCAAGGAGAGGCTGATTCTATGGAGGGAAATAACTCCAGCACCATGATGTTAGTGGATTTATAGGACAGTTTGTCCTGGAACGTCCCGCAGATCCCATGAGGGAACTACGATGAGACCTAGGGCACTGTCACATCTGCCAGATTCATCCACGTTGTTGCCTGAAGCTGTGGTTTGTTGTCTTCATTGTTAAGTATGAATACACCACTATTTCTTTATCTAATCCACTGTTTGTAGACATTTGGCTTGTTCTCATTATGTGACTGTCACAAACTATGCTTCCATGATTGTTCTCATCCACGTCACTTGTGGCATTGCTGCCACGGGTATATGTGTGTTAGCTTTAGTGGATGCTGCCCAAGAGTTTCTAAAGTATGTCACCAGTCTACTCTCCCGTCAGCTGTGCACGAGAGTGCTTATCTTTCAGCATCTTAACTAACCTTTCAGATTGCCATTTTGGTGACTGTGCTGTCGTGACTCATAGTCGTAATATTTATTTCTCTGATAATAGTGAGGTCAGCACTTATCACATGCTAATCGGGCATTAGAATTTCCTCCTGTAAAATGCCTGTTCCAGTATTTTGCCCTTTTTTCCTAATTGATTTGATTATTTACATATTATAGAATTTTGTGCATGAAATATTAATAATTAATGTGTTGCAAATATTTCCTCCCATTCTGTGGCTTATCGTTTTATTCTTGGAGTGTCTTTTAATGAATAGTTTTTTGCTGTGGTTGTCTGTTTCACTATTTTTCAAACTCTGTGGGCTGTTACAAATTTTTTTCTGGTCATTAGCAGACTGATACTTTGGCAAAACACAATAAAATGATATTTTTATAAAATAAAAATTAATACAAAAATAAAATAGATTCCAAATATATGCACAATTTTTTGTTAAATTAAATAGATGTAAAATTCCCCATTCCCCTGTCAAATTGTCACAAAAGCTTCTACAAACTTTCTGTCAGTGTATCTTACCTGCCTTGTTGTGTACTAGTAATAAAAAGTTACAGACTGGGACAAGTGTTAGAAGCACAATTTAAGCAATCTTCTAGAATGTTCCTCATCTTTCCTCTGTTGCTGTTGCTTTGTGCCAGACAGGGGCTACTTGCCAATTTTGATCATTCACCTTTCTAAGAAAATCAGGCGAAAGGACTGGGCTTCCTATTTGTCGAATGTGTTGCTTTGCAGCAGACCTGTACTTACCCTGAGGTCGTTAATGCTCTTAGGACAGGCCAAAGTTGCCCCCTCCCATGAGCCACAGCCGCCAGCCAAATGGGTTGTTTACTGGCCCCAGTAGGATGAGAACTAAATGTAGTTTTTGTGATCTGAAATGGTGTTTATTTTCTCACTGCAATGCAGAGTTGTTAGAGCTTTCAGCTGCTGGACAGGAATTCTGGTGTCTATGCTTGGCTGGGTATATGGGCTATTACAGTTTTCATTACTATATGGATTTAATGTTTAAATTATCTGTGTCAGTATAAGAAATCTGTGTGTGTGTGTTACAAGAATATCTTCACTAGATATTTCACTCCATTTTGCATTTTTTTTTCCCAACGAACATCAACTTTTTTCATTAGGCAATTGCTTCATATTGGAGAAAAGTCATCTTTGAGGAGTGGGTCAAACAAGGCTCTTTGAGTTGGACCCATCTGGGTTTGGATAGTAACTCTTCCCTTGTATTAGCTGGTTGACTGTTCATCCATTCACTCATTTCACGTCATCTGGCAGGATCCTAGGTGCTGCATATATAAGGTTACATAAAACACCGTTCCAACCCTAAAGGAAACTCTGGTGTACCGGGTGCCTGAAAAGACCCAGAACCAGTAGATGACTAGGTAGAAGGGAAAGCTGGAAAGCGAGGTGTGGCAGAAGGTGACATTTTAAAGGAAATGTGTTTCCAGATGGAAGAAGCGCTCCATGAACTCAAGGGCTGCAGAATCAAGTAAATGAAAGCTAAGAAGTATGCATTGGCTTCACAGTCTGAAGGGGGTTCTGGCGGCCTTGTATTTTCAGTGTGAGCCTGGGGAGTGGGTGATACACCAAGGCCAGCCCACGGCGTGTACCGGAAGGGGATGGAGTGAGGAAGAGGGCTGAGGGCAGGCAACTCATTCTCGAATTTCTCCTGTTCATGAAGAGGAATTGGGAAGACACAAAGGGTAGAGCTGGAAGAAAATCAGGGGTCCAAAGAGATGTGGAGTTTGTTTTGTTTGCTTGCTTTTGTTATTTTTAAGATTTATTTTTAAGAGACTTGAACTCATGTAAATGATAGAAAGAATTAGAAGAGGAAACTGAACAATTTTCTTGACTTTGCTGAGCCTTAATTTGCTGATATGAAAAAATAGGTGCTAATTACACACAGAGTTGCCTCATGGGGTTCCCTGCAAGTGCATCACTTAGAACAGGACGTATAATATGGTATGGGGCCAAGAAGTGTTCACTCTTTCTCTTTCACCTATGTGCTGATTAAGGAGAGTATCCAGGTCCTTTCACTTGAGGTATCTAAAGGACTTTGTGCGTGACGCTGGCTTTTCACTTCCTTGTGTGTTGACTCTAGCTGCTGTTACAGCAAATAATTAAGAGCATACTGTGACTTCAACCGTCTGTTACTTGGTTGAGAAGTTAGTTTCTGCCAGCGGGCTTCTCAGGTTCTAGAGACCAGCAGCTGGTCCTTCCAGAAAGGCGTGGCCCATGTGGCTTTCGGACTTGGTAGAGGCCCAAGCAGCTGGTAACTTTCTAACATGTGGTTCCCGGGCAGCCCATACCTGTGGTCTCAGCTGCCTCACTCCTCCCTCCAGGAGGCCCTTACTGCCTCCAGCCTAAGCTTGTCTCCTCTGTGCTCAGCCCTGCCACTAACCACCTCCCCCAGCAACCAGGTCCTCCAAACATTGTGGCCCACCCAGAACATTTCCTTATATTTCCTTGTGTGCTGCTGGCTCTGAATCCAAATCCTCTGGCAAAACCTGAGCACAGATGCAGCTCCAGGAGCTCCTCTGCTGAGATCACAATAGCATCCCTGCCCCTCATCCCCTTATGACCTCTGCAAGGCCCAGAGGGCCTCAAGGATCAGATACCTTGGAGGTCAAGACTTAAAAGAACTTGGGGCTCCGAGGAGTTTGATCTCAGAGATTCTGGGAGCTTAGGAGCTCAGGGCTACTATTTCACTCAAGTCTGGCATTGTATAGGCATTTGAGGATGGGCTGGATGTCTTGGGTCAGATTCTCTAAAAGCAGACCCTATTCAGATGTCCATGGTTTACTGAGGGAGAAAGGGGATTCGGGACAGGATGGGTTAGCGGAAGGAGTTAAGATTTTAGCCTCAGCTGGATTGGATTCCTGCTTTGCCTGACCCTGAGGGGAGCTGTGGAGCATGAATTGCACAACCGGGTTGGTCCCCTTTTGAAGCAAGTGGACCAGCCTTGAGTGCCTCCGTATCAGCTTGTCACAGGCTGCGGGCTGCTAGGCACAGGGCATGGAGCCTGTAATCTCCCAAGCCAGGCCCCCGTTCCACCAAGCGTGCTTCTGCAGAGAAGGGTAGCTGCGAACTCCTGGCTGCCAACACTCACAGCAGCTGGGGCATGGGTGCCTGGCCTGGGACAGGGGATGTGAGGGACACCAGCAGATCTATTCCAATGGAGTTATTTATTGACAGCATCAGTTCTATGGAATAGTGGTTTCTACTTTAACTAACTCTTGTGATTAAAAGAAAAACCCATTAGTGAAGTGGGGACTGCCTGAATGAGCTTGCTGAAATTTAAAATTCACGACGAGGAGCAGGAATGATCCCCCAGGGACATGCACACCTGGCCGGGTAGCCCAAGGTGAGTAAGTGGACGGGGTAGCAGGGTGCCCCAGCCACATGTTGCCCAGGTTGTGTGATCACAAGCAATGTTCAGTTCCAGCCTCAAGTGGAGGTGGTGCAGTCTCTCACTTAAGCACAGGGACTTTAGCCTTGAGCAAATGGGTGAGGACATACTCAACTGCCATTTTCTCCCCTCTCTGTGTTCATATTTCTCTAGCTTTGGTCCCCAGGTCTGGGTCTGGCCATTTAGTCTTCCATTCTGCTGTCCAAATCCACACGTCTTCTTGGTTTCTATTCCCAGTTTGGCAGAAGGAAATGTCTGTCATACCTCATTCATGTACTTAGTACCTAACCATAATTGGTTGTTACCCTAATTATAGAAAAATCCTGATGCTTTGCTCCTTGAGGATGTATGCAGCAGATTTCCACACTAGGTTTGGTTTCTTCCGGGCTTCTTATTATGCCAAGTTTTATATCCATCTTCAAAGCTATGTTTTCTCCTTGGAACTTGTCCCCTAAATATGGTCTCTGACCTTCCAGCACTCTGGGGGTGTCACATGATCCCAATGTTGGCCCTCCTAAGGAGCCCCCGTGGTCCCCTTGGCATGCTGCCCACTCTCCTGCTCGCTGCCTGGCCTCTCCTACTCATTGCTTCAACACCCCTGCTCTCTCCTGACTTCAGAACCCAGTGGTCCTACAGCCTCTGCCCCTGGTTCCGGGTGAGGCCATATATCCTGCCTTTGTGGTTGGGGTGGGCGAGAATGGCTGCTGGCAAGAGTAGCTTAATACAAACAACCCAGGAGAGAGAGGCATAGACTTTTGCCACGGGGTATCTGCCACCAAGTGTTAAGACAGGCTCAGAAAGGCTCACCCCTACTTCCAACCCCATAGGTTCTTTTTGTCCTTTCCGGACTGTAGTATCAGGAAAGTGTTTGACACCAAGCTTGACCTCACTCTGCCAGCCCCACCACCTCTGGGTCCATAGTAAATATACAGCCTTTCTTGTCCCCTGCCCTGGTCTGACACAGCTGTGGATCAGACACATTGTCCAGTTAGGCAATGAGAAAAAAGCTGTCATAAACTAAACACTTGCTTTAGCCATCTCTCTTCTGGGAGTTGTTTTTTGGTTTTGCTTCGTTTTTCAACAACTCTGTTGAGGTTTAATTTGCATACTATAAACTATACTCATGTACAATATAAACTTATCTGAGTTCTCACAGGTGTATACACCCACAAAACCACCACCGTAACTAAAATGTAGAACATTCCCATCATCCTCAAGTCTCCTTGTGCCCCTTTCTGTGATAGTTTTACACACTTTATCTCATTTAATCTTCACAAGTGTGGAAGTGAAAAATGGCTGGCTCCAGTTTACAGATGGGAAAACGGCAGTACAGGAAGATTCAGTGACTTGGGGGTGTCACACTGAAGCAGAGCTGGGATTTAAAACCACGCATATCTTGTCCTGTCTGTGTCATGTGTATTTACTCCCTCCGGGGACCCCAAGACTGAGGGGAGCAAGGCCTGAGGGCACTGGCTGACTTGCAAACCAGCTGTCCCCTCTGTAAGTTCCTTTGTTCTTTGCTCTCTCAATTCTAAATTAAATTATTTGTTTTCTTAAATTAACTTCAATTTCTTGCATTTCTCCATCTTTTGGGCTTAATTTCCTTCATAGAATACAGCATGAGACTGAAACTGATTTAGAATGTCTTTGTCAGTATTGCCATATTTGTTCAGAGGTTCATTGAACCAGTGGTTATTTCTGGCTTGTCTGGATGTCTTTTTTAAAATTACTATTTTTAAAGGCTGTCGTAGCCAAGACCAGAGGAAAAAAAGAGGGCATGTGTGGGCTCCCAGAAATGCAGCAATGTGAAAACGGATGAAAGATTCTGGGATTCTGGGATTCTGGGCTCTGGCCTGTCTCCTGCAGCCCTGACGACGCCCCACCCTGATAAGAAATGCAGGCAGTGCACGCACCAGCCTTCGTCGTTCACTCCTGACTTAATCATCTGTCTGTGTTCTTCTGCTTCCCAAAAGTAGCAGTTAAATATAAATGCACAGCAAATGATCTAGGTTTTGCCAGGAGAACCCGTGAAGTTTACATTTCCTAGACTTGTTTGTCTAAATCAGAAGGCTCCATGTTGTGTTAGCACCAGTTTTCAGGGAGAGCGTGGGGTTGGGTGGGAGGGTGGAGGGGTGGCTAGAAGGACGGCTGGATGATTTGAGTCAGAGAGTGCAGACCCAGGCAAGCAGAGCGGAGGTGAGAGAAATAGCACCTCCATGGGCAGAGAGCAGGGCTTCTCCATCTTGTGAGCAGACTTTGCTTATTAGCTGAACTTCAGTGAATAACAAACTTTAAGTTCCCCATGAGGAGAAAAACAAGCTTGGATATTTTTTCATGAGTAGGCTATTTGTAAACACTCATTGTCCTTGTCTTGGTTTGAGATTTTGGGAAAACTGACATAGCGAGAACCTGTTTCTGAGCCAGGTCCTCAGCCTTCGAACCTGGGGAGACAGGAAGAGCTTGGCTCAGGGCCCTGGGCTTCTGTCCAGGGGTGCTCTAGCCTCAGGGAGCTCTGAAGGCAGGAGCTTGTATACACGCACACATACCACACGCAGTCGTGTGCACGTGCACGCAAACGCACACAGCTTAGACCAACTGTGAGGGTCTAGGTCAAGGCAGGCCCACCCACAGCGCGAGTGGGCTGACCCTTCCCAAATCCTCAGCTCTAACATTATACACTAGGCCAGTGTTTGCTGCACAAGAAGCAGTGGGGGTGGAGAACATGGCTTGTCTCCTGCCTGTATTCCAGGAGCCTTTTGACTTCACAACACATTTAAGCTCGTGGGATGGGTTACACAGGAGGAAGAAATTAGCAGACACTGATTATACCCAATATTGGATCTCAAAGACCAATTTATATTCTTTGCCTCTGTCACAAATCAAATAAAAACTGGCATCCATCACTCACTTATTCATCTCTTTACTCATTTATTTATTCAACAAACATTTAGGGAGTATCCACTCTATGCCAGGCACCATGCTGTGTGCTGGGGATACAAAGGCAGAGAGGATATGCCCTTGTTCTCAGAGAGTTCCCGGGCCAGAGGGGAGGTGGGCAGGGTGGTGTGATCAGTGCAGGGTGACAGCGGTGAACCCTGTTCTGGATGGATGCTGTTCCCGTTGTTCCGGTGAGTAACAAACACATTAGTCCCAAACTGAGACCATTTGAGGTTCAAGTCTCAAACACCACCAAGGTCTAGATTGGTTTTACCCTGTCCATATAAATGTGTGAAGAGTCTCTAAGATATTTTTAGCCCCTCCCTATATTATATATACCTTTCATCTTACCAATAAGCACCTGTTTCTAATATTTATCATGGTAGTTCATAGGCCTCTAATTTTACCAATAGAAAGCCATTTCAGATACTCAGGGTGCTAATTTGCAAATCGATGTTTTTCATCAAGATACAGATAAAAGAAGCACTTGTAGTAGCCACATCTGGAGGATGAGTTTCCTGGTCAGACTGTTAACTGCCCACCCCAGACTGAATTTTTTTTTTTTTTTTTTTGGAGACAGTGTCATTGTTCTTTTCTCTTCTTCTTTTGAATATACTAGGGTGAAATTTTAGGCAAGCTTGATTTAATTTTTGTTCTTGAACATGATTTGCCTTTTCCTCCTGGATAGCAGTTGAAATATTTCTTTATCCTTGGCATTCAGTAAACAAATTCTATGCCAGTTTTTCCTAGAATGTAGTATACACTTTTGGTTGTTTATTTAAAATAACATAAATACAGAACATTTCAAAAATCAAAGTTTGTAGAGCTTAGGGAATTATTATACCATAAACACACCCATGTAATTGTCACCCACTTCAAGAAGTAGAAGATCATCAGCAATCCAGAAACACTCCTAGGATTTCCTTTCAGTCACAACCTCCCTGAGAACATGCTTCTAAAACTATAAATTACATTTTCTTTGCTTGAATTGTATTAAAGCAGAAGTATACAGTATGTACTCTGGTGTATGGCTTCCTTTGCCCAATATTATGTCTGTGAGACACATCCATGTTGTTCCACGAGCTGTAGTTCACACTTTTTCTTTGCTAAGGAGTATTCCATTCTACTGTTGAAGAACATCTTCATTATTTCAAGTCTAGAGCTATTATAAGAGCATTCTTGTACAGGTCTTTTGGTATCCATGTTGCATGTATTCCTCTAGAATTTTGCATTTTCTAGAATTTTTTCTATATACTTAGGAATTAAATAGCTGCATCACAGGATATATATATGTTCAACTTTAGTAGATAATGCCCAATCAGTTTTCAAAATGGCTGTACCAATTTACACTCTCAAGAGCAATGTATGAGAGTTTTGGGAGACTTATATCCCCACCAACAATTGGTATTGTCAGTCTTTTACATGTTTAGCCATTTTAATGAGTATGTTATAATATTACCTAATTTGAATTTCCATGATTAATGATGTAAGCACCTTGTCATATGTTTATTGGCTATTTGAATATCTCATTTGTGAAATGCCTATTCAATTCTCTTGCCCATTTTTCTACTGGGTTGTCTTTTTTTTTTTTTTTTTTTGAGACAGAGTCTCACTCTGTTGCCCGGGCTAGAGTGCCATGGCGTCAGCCTAGCTCACAGCAACCTCAAACTCTTGGGCTCAAGCGATCCTCCTGCCTCAGCCTCCCAGGTAGCTGGGACTACAGGCATGTGCCACCGTGCCTGGCTAATTTTTTCTATTTTTAGTTGTTTGGCTAATTTCTATTTATAGTAGAGACGGGTCTCGCTCTTGCTCAAGCTGGTCTTGAACTCCTGAGCTCAAGCAATCCTCCCGCCTTGGCCTTCCAGAGTGCTAGGATTACAGGTGTAAGCCACCACACCCAGCATGGGTTCTCTTTTTATTTCATATATTTGTAGTTCTTTATATTATTCTGGATACCGGAACTTTTGAGGTTATATATGTTGCAGATGTCTTCTGTTAGGTAAGTTGCCTTTTCATGTTCTTTGTGGTATCAGTAATAAATGGAATTTGAATGTACTCTAATTTATTAATATTTTCCTTTTTTAAAAAATTGTGATAAAAAACGTGTAACTTAAAATTGACCGTCTTAACCATCTTCAAGTATACAGGACAATAATGTTAAGTATATTCACATCGTTGTGAAAAAGATCTCCAGAACTGCATCTTGTAAATCTGAAACTCTATATCCATTAAACAACAATTCACCTTTCCCTCCTTCTCCCCACTGGTAACCACCATTTTAGTTTCTGTTTCTATGAATTCGACTACTTTTAATACAACATATAAGTAGAATCATACAATATTTGTCTTTTTGTGACTGGCTTTTTTCACTTAGCATAGTATCGTCAACATTCATCCATGTTGTTGTATGTGACAGTAATCCTTTCCTTTTTATATCAGTTTTTATATATTTTAAATCATGTTAAGGAAGTTTCTTTATATTCTTAATTTCTAAGGGTTTTTTTTATCCTGTTGACTTTTGTTTCTGAAACTTCTTTTTTTAAATGTTAAATCAATCATGAATTACTGAAATAAACCTAACTAGGTGTAATGTATTATTCTTTTAATATATTGCTTAACTCAGCTTACCAATATTAATGTATTATTGGATTAAGTTTGTCAATATTTTATATGGGATTTTAGCATCTATATTTAGCGAGATGAGTCTACAATATTACTCTTTCATCATATCCTTGCCAGTTTGGGTACTAAGATTACACTGGATATATAAAGTAAATTGAGATGTATTTTCTCTTTTTCTGTTCCCTGGAAGAGTTTAAGATTAGAATTATTCTCCTAAAGATTTGATAGAATTTGTTAGCAAAGGCACCTGTGCCTATAGTTTTCTGTGTGTAGAGAGATTATATTTCATTAATAATTAATGGCATATAAATTTTTTTCTGTTTCTTCTTGTGTCACTTTTGGTAAGTTGTATTTTTCTTGAATTTTGTCTATTTCCTCAGAATTTGGGGGGTTTCAGACATAAATTTATCATAGAGTCCTGTTATTGTCTTTTGTAATATCTGACAGGTCTGTGGTAATGCCCGTTTTTATTCCTGATGTTTCTCATTTGTGTCTTCTCTTCTTCTCTAAACATTTTTCAATTAGTCTTGGTGTAGGGGTTTATCAATGTTATTAGTCTTTTCAAAGAATCAACTTTTGGCTATATTGATCCTCTCTATCATGTGTTTGTTTTTTATTTTATTAATTTTTGCTCTTTTTTAAATCTCCTTCCTCTGTTTCTTTGTATTTAACTTACTCTTCGTTTCCCAGCTTCCTCAGGTCAATATGATTTTCAGCCTTTATGGTTTTCTAGGTATTTAAAGCTATAACTTTTTCTCCTTGTTCTAATCGTTAGTGATAGAGATGTTTAAAAATAATCATAGATTTATCAATTTTTCCCTTTAGCTCATATCTGATAAATTCATATATTTTGAGGCTATATTATTAAATACATACAATTTTAGTATTTAATATATTCCTGGTGAATTGAAATATTTATCTTTATGAAATATCCCTCTTTATCTCTAGTAATGTTTTTTGCCTTCAAGTCTTCTTTGCTGGTTAATCTCTTCATGACATTTTTTTTTCCTTCTATTACGCTCAACTTCTCTATATACTTATATTTAAAATATGTCTCTTATAAGTACTAGGTACATAGTTTCTATTTCTTTATCCAGGCTGACAATCTTTGCCTTCTAATCATACCATTAATCCATTTTTCATTTAACCATCAATAGATTTGAGTTTAAAATGACTGTCTCTTTGTTTTCTCTCTGTCCCATTCGTTCTCTGTTCTTTTTTCTCTACTTTGCTGCCTTCTTTTGGAGGGATTAAGAATTTTTCCTTAGGCACCCTTAACTTAGCAAAATTTAATATAAATTAATACTTATACCATTTACTGAATAATTTAAAGCCTTTAGACATTTTGACTCCATTTACCTCCTCCCAGCTCCTATGTTATTGTCCAGTGTTTTGAATAAACACAATGCATGTGTGCAAGCGTGCATACGTACTTGTTTTAGGCAGTCAGCCTCCACCTGGATTTGCCCCTGTATGTTTGTTCTTCATTGATCTTTCCTGCCTGCATCTCTGAGCTTCCATCCAGGGTATTTTCAGAGTAAGACTCTATATGGCAGTTCTTTTCTTCTAACACTTTGAAGATGTCATCACATAGTCTTCTGGCTTTATTGTTTCTTTTGAAAAGTCACCTCTCAGACTTACTGTTGCTTTTTTGAAGGTTATAAATCTGCTTTCACAAGTAGCTTTTAAATTTTTTGCTTTGATTTTTAGCAGTTTTAATTTAGTGTGCCTATGTGTAGTTTTCTGTGAATTTTTTTGCTTAAGGTTTGCAGTGACTCTTGAATGTGTGTCTTCATGTCATTTTTCTCGGTTTTGTAAAATTCTCAGTCCACTTTGTTCCTTACAATTTCTAATTGTTATCATGTTACCTTGGTCTCAATTTGAAGCTTAAAGTTCATAACCATCCCTTCATAACATTGTTATTTTATCACATTACCTTTGAGCTTTTGTTTCATTGCACTCAATTTCTTTTTAAGTTCTGTAGCATGAAGAAATCATAAGGAATTCTTTCTATTCCTCAAACTGTAACGTCTTCTAAATTAGATTCTTTGCCTTTTACGTACATCTTCCTTTCATCCAGAAGAGGGAATGGTAGCTGGAAGTGGACAAGTCAGCGGAAGTGGTATGTAGTTTTACTCTTGTTTATGTGTTTGTTTTAAAATACCTGGGCTCTGCTTTTTCTTCAGAAATGTTGTTAAATGTTCTATGTCAGAGTTTCCTTCACCTGAGCAACATGAAGTCCTGGCATTTTGGATTCTGTCAGGAAGAAGCAGCCCTATGGGTTACTCATCTGTTTCTCTCTGCCCCCTTTGCTTCTCTCCAGGATTTGTTGACTCCTCAGTACAGTTTCTGAAGGGTGAGGGGGGGTTAGGAGCCGAGCCATGCACCTTCTCTACTTTGCTCTCAAACGAACGTTCTGTTTCTCCTCTTGGTAACTAGTTTTTTAAAATTTGTTGCAATATATTATTCCCTTTTCCATGTGTGGTTTCTATTCATAAAACCTTTTTGTTGATGTTTAGTATAGTTTCCTCATTTAAAAAAATTCCCATCCAGGCTAGGTGTGGAGCTCAGGCCTGTAATCTCAGTACTGTGGGAGGTCCAGGCGGGAGGATTGTTTGAAGCCAGGAGTTGGAGACCAGCCTGGGTAATGTAGTGAGACCCCGTCTCTACAAAAAATTTAAAAATTATTTGGGCATGGTGACACATGCCCATTGTAGTCCCAGCTACTTGGGGAGGCTGAGGCAGGAGAATCACTTGAGCCTAAGAGTTTGAGATTGCAGTGATTTGTGATGATGTCACTGCACTCTAGCCCAGGTGTCAGAACAAGACCCTGTCTCAAAAAAAAATAAAAATCACATCCAATAAGGAGCGTGTGGCGTGTGTGTGTGTCTGTGTGTGTGGCAGAGTTTCCCCATTTTGATGGATGTGGAGGAGGGAAAATAGGTGATGCATTCAGGTATTTTCAAGAATGGCATATCATCCACCCTGATGGTAAGGTGACTTTCTGCCTGCACCCCCAGTACGTGCTGAAGTGGTCTCGAATGTAAGTGACCAGGTAGACAAAGAGGAAGCAGAGCAGAGGGAGGGGCAAGCAGAAGGAGCAAGAACAAAGAGGCAGGTCGTGCTGGGTGTGGAGACGGAATATGGGGTGTGGGGAGAAGAGACAGGGAAGAAGTGGAAGCAGAGGTCACAGAGAGATTTGTCAAGGCCACAAATATTCTGAGGTGCTGGAAGGTTTTGAGTATCCCTTGCACTCACACTTCTTTTTAGCTGTTGGTTATTTGGGTAGAATTCTGTTTACCTGTGGACCGTATCCGTGTTGGCATGGGCCACGGCCAGGAGAAGATGGTGTGTGAGAACAGCGAGGGAGCCCTCCACTCACCGACTTCCTGCTGGTGTTCCCGTCACCAAGGGCTGCCTTTGGCAACACTGTGCAAGTGTTGGTTCATCACACTGACAGTTCTGGGCAAACAGCTTGTTTACTCCCAACTGTCAGTTAGCTACAGTTGATGACCTGAAAGAAAATGAATGCACCGTCAGGATGTAGGCAAGCAACACAGAGATATGGCAAAAATCCCATGTAATGAAACAGAATCATTTGTGGGCTCTTGACAGTTTCGTGTCTTCGGACTGCAGTGAGGCCACAAAGATATGCTCTCCAAACCAGGTGTGGTGGTGCACACCTGCAGTCTCAGTTACCTGGGAGGCTGAGGCAGGAGGATGTTTGAGCCCAGGAGTTTGAGGTTGCTGTGAGCTATGATTGCACCAATGCACTCCAGCCTGAGGACAGAGTGAGACCCTGTCTCCAGAAAAAGAAAAGAACTAGTCCCTAGTAAAATCATGTGTGCTGAGAAGCTTACATTGCAGATTGTGCATGAGGTAATGACCTGTGATTTCGAGTGGCTGAAACCTTCTGGAGGAAAAATGGTGTTGAAGAGTTACTGCTTCCTGTCTTGCCCCCTCCTGAAAGGGGACTGTATGCTAGCTGAGCACACAAGGACATTGATCCTCAAAAGCACAACTTCTGAGAGACTACTGGCAAATGTATATTGTTTTGCAAAGATAATAATTTCTTCCAAGGTGTCACAGAATATATTCTTTTTTTAAAATTAAAAGTAAATTGTGGCAGATTTGGGGCAGAAATGACTGGTTGGACATGTGGAATGCCAAGTTTCTTTGCATTAGGAATAAATTTTATGGAGTGGAATCACCACTCTGCTTCATTATGATGAATCTACTGGCTGTGGGGAGGGAGTTCTGCTAGGGCACCTGTCACACTCTCAGGGGCGGGGCCCCCAGGAGATGCTGGGAAGAGAATTGATGCTTTCACCAGCCAGGTGCATATGGGTGTGCGTGGCGGGGGGCTTGCCCATGTGTATGTTTGTGTATTCTACCGGACCTTCAACAATGGCATATTTTCAGAGGGTTTTGGGGGTGTTATGAGACACTATGGGTACAAGTAATTCCTTATAATTTGTAAGAGGACCCACGGTCCTCTTGTGTTTTGGAAGATTGTGCTCCTAGAAATCGATCTCAGTGCTGAGGCAGGAATGAAGAGAAGCTTCGAATCTGAGCTATTGCAGCCTTTTCCTCCTTTCCCCCCAGAGCCCTTTCACTCACTCAAGAATACCTATAATGGCCAGGCACTTTTCCACTCTAGGGATACAGTGCCAGGGGCCCTGCCCTCAGGTAGCACATTGCCAGTGTATTAGTTAGCTTTTTCTGCATAGTAGACCGTCCCCAAACAGCTTAGTGGCTTAAAACAACAAGAACAATCATTTACTTGGCTTTGGTTCTTGTGTGTGTGTTTGTATGTGTGTGTTTTAAGAGACAGAGTCTCCCTCTGTCACCCAGGCTGGAGTGCAGTGGTGCCATCATAGCTCACTGCAACCTCAAACTCCTGGGCTCAAGGGATGCTCCTGCCTCAGCCTCACTAGTAGCTGGGATTACTAGTACCTGGTGAATAAATTTTGGTGTTCGGAGGACACCAGCTTCTTGTGCCTTCCTAACCCACATGATTCCAATCTCATCAAGCTATCTTTACATTCTGGTCTCTCAGCTGTGAGGCTCTGTTCATTCTTACTCAGTTGGATTCAAAATACTTCACAGCAGCCGGGCGCGGTGGCTCACGCCTGTAATCCTAGCTCTCTGGGAGGCTGAGGCGGGTGGATTGTTTGAGCTCAGGAGTTCGAAACCAGCCTGAGCAAGAGCGAGACCCCGTCTCTACTAAAAATAGAAAGAAATTAATT
>CAUYSK010004486.1:0-61148 GCA_963575035.1 Avahi laniger | reverse complement strand
TGCAAAAATAAGTAAATATGTATATACTAATTTCTTCTTTCTCCTTACACAAAAAGGCAGCATACTATGTTTGCACTTTTCACCTTGCTTTTTTCTCTTGATAATATAGACTGGAAATCATTCTGTATCACTTCATAGCACTCTTCCTTATTCTTTTTTTTTTTTTTTTTTTTTTTTTTAAATATTATAAAAATTTTGCCCAGGGTTGTTTTCCGTGGCGTCATCCTAGCCCAAAGCAAACTCAAAAAACGTGGCTAAAACGATACTCCGTCGTCAGCCTCCCCAGTAGCTGGGACTACAGGCATGCGCCATCATGCCCGGCTAATTTTTTCTATATATATTTTTAGTTGTCTGATTAATTTCTTTCTATTTTTAGTAGGGACGGGGTCTTGCTCTTGCTCAGGCTGGTTTCGAACTCCTGAGCTCAAACAATCCGCCTGCCTCGGCCTCCCAAAGTGCTAAGATTACAGGCGTGAGCCCCCGAGCCCGACCAGATGCTTAACTCTTTACATAACATGTGCAAAGATCTTTCTATGATGACTCCTGTCTGCCTTTTTTTTTTTTTTTGCACATGAACACCTAATATTGTGCAGGTGTGTGGTGCATGCACAAACTCAACTAAGAATAAACTGGCCATCTTTGACAATGTAGAAATTGAATTTGGGAAAAATCAAGGAAAATACAGCCCTCTAAATTTTGTTTCTCATAGGGGCTCAAGTTTCTTCATGGCTGGATGGGAAGGAACTTACCAAATATGTGTCTGTGAGTCACTAGGTGGGCACATGGAAACATTGGTCACTTCTGCAGTTCTATCCATCCCCCCTAACCCTCACCCCTGTTGGAATGGAACCGCTCAAGAGTTCCTCCTATGCTAGTGTTGGAATGTGAAATTCACCCATGGCTATAATCCATGATATCTTTGGGCCTTCCCAGAGAATGGCCCGAAGAACATTTATTTCACCTTTGAGGGTGTAGGTAAGCGTAGAGGTTGAGTCTTTGCTAAATGAGAATACATTTGCTGTAGAGCCGAGCACAAGGAATAGCAATGGAAGGTGTGATTATTTGATAGACCTATGAAGATATTTAGAAATTAGTTGATTTGTAAAAGAAAAAAACATCTTTTACAAGGCTATTATGTTGTCTGTGCTAGAATTGTCTTAATTTATTGAGATATTTAGAATTTCATGTTTTATTCCTGCCTTATCTCTTCCTGCTCTTAATTCAGGTATTTACACTGTGCAAACATGATTTAAATCCTTTATCTTTGTCAGTAGGAATTATTTTGCATTATTTTATGTGTGTGCTTACAGAATTTTATATGGTAAAATTTTGATTGGCTGATACTGGATGGATACTTCTTTGAGCACACGCTGGTGGATGAGTCACCCAAGAGAATCAGGGGAAGTAGGTGGTGTGCGTGGCCTCAGCAGGGGCCATCAATGGGCGTGAGGAGTGGGTGGTGTTAGCCTTTCTCTGTGCTCAAAGTAAACTATTCTGCAGATGAGCCAAAGACTGATGGTATTCCTCAGATTGGGGGAAGAACTCAGATTGGGGCAAGCCCAAAGAGCATCTGTGACTTTGATGTGGAAAGAAAGGGTATTTTCCTTAAGATAGTGAAGAGGAATTGTGTCTGGCAAAGTGAAGTAGCCGGATGATAAATAGCCCTGCAACTGGCACCTTCCAGACTTACCCAATGGGTGCTGTTCCATCTCAGAGCAGATGGCGGCTGGGAACAGTAGCTGAAGAAGATGGCTTTTATGAAACAGTAGAACCAGTGTCATCAATGGGTTGTTGAATGTTCTCCAGACATCTGACGAGGCAATAAGAAGCAGGAAACAGGCTAAGAATATGTCTCGTGGGCCAGAAACCATAGCAATCATCCAGTTGAGTGAATGACCTAAAATCATGGGGGGAATCAGTGGGACCCATGTCAAACCCTGAGAAGGTAGAATGTTCTCACATATTCAGACAGGGACAGCTTGGGAACACCTGCTGTTTTGGGTTACGTTGAAGGGCCAGTCAAACTCAGGAGCTGTGTTTCATTAGCTATAACTGATGCTTAGGCAATGAGGACAATAAAAATGACGATGAATCTAGTAGCTTCACCAGTTTGTAAACCTGTATGAAATAAAACTCTTCCTTCCTTATGTTCATGGCTGTCCTGTGTGGTCACTAGATTCATCCTTAATGAACCAGAGAGCTTACTGTGTGCCAGGCAGCGTACTAAACACTTCCTTATGAATTGCCTCATTTAATCCTGTATACAACTCTGTGAGTTACAAATTAGCACTTTTATTTTCTAGAGGAAAGCGAGGCTTGGATAAGTTCAATAACTTGTCTAAGAGCACACAGCTAAGAAGTATTCAGATTTGCATCCAGATTTCTGATTCCAAATCCAGTTCTTTTTTGACAGCAGCAGTATGCTTCTTCCCTTTTGTGTACTTCTTTGTTACCTTGGCTTCTTGGCAAATCTGTCTTTTTAAAAGGACGTAGGTAGGTTTATAAAGAAGAAAATCTAAATTTTAGATGTTTACTTAGGCGCCTTTGTGGCGTGGTGGCTTCAGGAACCAGTAATCAAAATCATCATGAAGGCTGAGGCACCTGGGGACGACACACAGGAAGGAAAAATTTGCAGAGATTTCTGCAGGTTGGTGCCCCTTGTTCTTGTCAGACAGAATCCATTACAGAAAATCTTTAGACCATTTATTCTCAGGAATAAATAGCACAGATCTTCTTCCCAGTGTGGTCAAATGGAGGGAGTTTGCAGCTTGTATCGAGATGCTATTCCCAAGGGCTAAATTGGCATTTATTGGACTTTTAAATCTCAATGCTAACAAATAACTCTGTACATGCCAAATGCCAAATTTTGGTGAAATCTATTAAATATTTCAGAAACCCATCTTTTTGACAACTACTTAGCCATCCTTTCACAGAAGGTAAACTTAATATTTTACCTTGTTATATTCTGATACCATCAGAGTGAACCAAATTTGGTCAACATCCCTGAATATTAAGTTCTTTTGAAGTGATCATGGACATCTCATAAGTCAGTGTGAAATGCCTCATAATTCAGGAGAAACAGAGCTCTAACTTTGACGGCCCGAGCCAGTTCAGCCGTCCTAAATTCAAAAGCATGTGGAGAAGGACACAGTTTGAACAGAGTGCAGACCAGCTTTATGTGCAATGAGGAAAAGCTAAAGACTGGTGAGTTTGGCTTCGTTCAGGGCCTATTGATAATGTATTTGAGAGAGCAGGGCAAGATGGGAGAAATTTCATTTCTTGCAGCTGAGAAGAACAGGATACAGTTAAGATTTTAGAAACCAAGAGCTGTATACAGATTAACAGAAATTCAAATAAAATAGAAGTGCAGATAAAATAAATAGCTCACTTTCTGAACTGTTTAACATCTATCTGATGTTGCACAAAAAGCTTCCTCAAGGACTGATAGAGGTTTGTGTGGGTCCCAGTGGCTTGGACAACATGGAGGAACCACCTCATCCCAGAGGTGGTTCCAGAGTTGTCCTGGAACTCTGTTCTTCATCTTTCATTATCCCCAACCAATCCGGGCTACCTGCCACCATCCACCTGCTTTATTTATTTATTTTGGGGGACATGTCTGTAAACAACTTTTCGTTAACCCTTGCAATGCCCGTGGAAGGGATGTGATGCTGTTAGTGTCTGTCACTTAGCTTGCTGAAGCAAGCAGTCTTTATCTCCAAGTACACTGTAAATCTTCAAATATATGATTTGACTTTATCTACAAGTAAATTGTACCTGCTCGCTGTGCCCAGTTCTCTGTTAGCCACGAGCTGCATCCCGAATAAGCACCAATGGCTGCATAGATAGAAGAACAGATGGAGGAATGCTGCCAGCGTCTATTCTTGCGCCTTCGGAGACGTGCCTGAGAACTTGGAGCGTGTGCGCACGGCTCCGAGTATGAAGGCAGCGAGCTCGCCATCCATCTTGAGAGCTGTGTGACAAAAAATCCACAGTTGAATGAATATTACAACCAGACAGTGGATGAAAACAGAATGGGGAATGAGAACAGGGCCTTGGGTGGGTGTGGGAGGTTCTTGTGTGAGTGGCCTTCTGTCCCCGAGGGGAGTCTTTCCAGCCCCACCAGGGGATGAAGCCTGACTCTCGCCACATGTCTGCTCTGTCGAATTCGGAGCAAGGTGAAAGTCATCGAGGCAGGTGTCTGCCTCATGAAAAGGGCAACTGTAGAATAAATTCCAAGGATGAGACCTTGGAATAAAGCCAGGATAGTAACTAGTGGTAGCCTTTTTCTTTCTAGTTAGGCTCTTTTAATTCGCAAGAGCAAAGACCAACTAAGTTGTTGCAAAACAACAACAAACAAAGTAAAAACAAAATACCAGGCAATTTATTATGAGGATATACGTGGAGTGAGTTGGAAAGCTGGGCTGGTTGCCTACTGGGTCCCTCTCGAGGACATATGGCCTGTATTTTAAAGGATGCCTGGTTTTCAAATGTGTCTGGTCCACGTTCCTTTCTGCTCTCCCTGCAGTCCCAGAGCTTCTGCTTCTCCTTATTTCACAGTGCCCGTGACCTTGGTGGCCATGGCCCCCACTCCATTTCATAGGATAGGTGAAAACCCTGCCATTCTTTCAAGGTTTTGGCGTTCAGATTCCTGAGAGAGACAGAGGGGCTGACAGTCCCAGCTCATTTTTCTAGCCAGACCCAGACAGCAGGCACCTAGCAGCTTAAAGATGGGCCGCGTTAGCCCACACCCCTCTGATCAGCAGTACCTATGCTGTGCAGGGAACAGCTGAGGTGGTGAGCCCGGAAGTTAGTCTGAAAGGAAAATCGGGCATAGATGGATATGATCACTTGACCTATCAAAGAAGGAGGCTTAACTAATTCTGACTTTAGAAGTCTTCACTGAGCAAAGTGGAAATCCTCTTTCAGTACATGTTTAATAAATATAGCTAATTATGTTTTGAAAGAGTTTTATTGTGGACAGAGTGAGAGAATCTTTGCCTTTATGTGCAGGAACAGTGAGGGAGATCTGTGAGTTATTCTGTCTTACAACAGGAAAGGAGTAAGAAATTGATAGAATTAAGGAGAGATGAATTTATCCTTCCTCACCAAAGATATCTGTATTAGTAACTTAGTATAACTGAGTTACTGACACAATGGAATTCTTTAATGGGAGGTCTTTTGGTGACTCTTATTTAGATAATTTTGATAATCTTTGCACTATTGTGGAAATCAGAAATATGAATAAAAGGGGACATTTCCCTGTGTGCCAAGATATCCTTCCTCTTTGTGTAAAGCATAACTTGCAAACTGAATCCATGATTTCTGGTAATTCTGCTAGTAAGTTGTTACATATGTAACTAATATGTGCATCAACAGACAAAGACATTGTACCCCCCCATTTGTACCTGGAAGTGCCCCTAGTTCAGATTGTACCCTATTTTTCAGCAAAAAGTGAGGAACTGTGTTGCTGTTTATACTGTTAATACGCAGGGATGCCACTGCTACTAAATATTCATTTAATTTCAGGGGGCCAGGAATAAAAGCAGCTCTTAAAATATACTATTATCAGTAAGAAAATAGGGAAAAAAAACCTCATTATATTTTTTACATAGATACGGAGGCAGTTTTGAGAACTGATAGCATTTAGGTAGTCATCTATGTATTTTTAAATGAATGGAGCATGGGAACTGATCATTTGAACTGGAGAAGGAAAATTTGGTGTCAGACTACTTTTATGAGTTGCTTGGATTTAAATTTGAAAGCCCAGATCACCTCTATGCAAGGAGCACTAAAACAATTGATTGATCTCCTGACCAGGGTGTATAATTGTTGAAAACTATTGGAGGGCTAGAGGGAAAAGGCCAGTGTGAAGAAATCAAATACATTGAGGGAAGAGAAGAGACTGAGATCTGTCATTCCCCTAGCTTTTCTGCAGGAACAAAAATTTTAACAAAATCAATTTGGAATCGTTTCAAGAGAAGAAGGTTTTTTAACTGGGTAGCCTGACTTCATAAAGGAAAAATCCTGTCATACTAATCTTCTGAGATGAAAATGAAAGGTTGGGTAGATCATGGAAAAAGATTTATATATAATTCATCTGGACTGTGGATATGATTTGGATATGATACCATATGGTATGCCCATCAGCCCCTACCTCGCTGTCTGAGATAGTAAATATCAGAGGCTCATTGTCCACCTGAGGACAAATCTAAGGCCAAGTTCAAGGCCAAGTGCTGCTTATGTTTCTATCCACAGTCTGGCAGCATTTGGATTGAAATACACGTGGGAATTTAGTTTGCTCAATGAATAGAACTGGCGGGAAAAGCTGGCAAAGAGAGGGGTAAGTAGAAAGAAGCTTAGAAAATATAGCTGTCCAGACATGCTGCCCTCTCTTCTCACCATTCCTATGATACACATTCTAAACCTCATGTTATCACTTAAGTTAAAAATGCCATTTTGTATATTTTGATCTTATCTTCCAGTTAGCTCACCTGAGAATGAGTATGATGACTTATACTTCATTTCTACCTCCTACAACACCTGATAAGCACTTAATAAATATGTGATTGATGAGCAAACAATAAGATTATAAGGAGCCAGTTGTTTGCATGTCCAGTAGAAGAATACTGTAGGGTAAGAGCATGTCCCATGTCCACCACTAGTTAGCAATGCCAGTGGGTGATACATGGAACTGCAGCTTAGGGAACTCATGAAAATAATCTCTGTACTCTATTAGACAGGGATTGGACTTCAACTAGATGACTGTGATCTTTCTGTGCTTCATAGTTAAATGAGGGTGTGTAGATGGATCAGATGGAAGCTGCAGAGATGAATAAAGGAAACTTGAGGATGTGTGTTGCCGTGGATGAGTGTGTTAGGCTCTGAGTCAGGCCCGTCTAGGTTTTCTTACCAGCAGTTACCTTGGGTATGTCCCTTCGCTTCTCAGAACTCACTTTCTCTATTGGTAAAATGGACAAAGTAATAGGGCTTCAATGGGCTATGAGAATTAATTTACATATTGCATGTACAGAACAGAGCACCCTGTAAGCAGCTCAATGAATATTGTCGTATGAACTAAAAGAAATGGGGGGAAGGGGAGGGTTGTTCAGGCTTAGAAAGAAAAGGCTGAGAGTGGGTTTAATAACAATCTTCACACACAAGGTAATGACAAACCGTCATCATTTGGTTTGGTTTGATACCATTTTGGAGGGCCTGTTATGCGCCTTTCATCAGGGAGAGTAAGAGAGCCAAGGGCTTAGTCTGCAGTGTAGTGGAGTCAAGATCCACACAGGGATGAATTTCTGGAAGTCAGGGTCGCTGGACTCACTGGCCTATGTAACTGAAGAAAATTGTGGAATTTTCTTTGAAGACTTGGAAAATAATCTAGTTCCACCTCACATTCTCCTGAACTGCTTTCATGGGGGTCCTGCTCTGAGCTGAACTGGTGTCTTCCCAAGCCACCCTGGTGAATGTCTGTTCTTGGAGATCTTGGGCTGGCATTATTTAACAGATTCAGCTGTGCTTATAAAAAAAACGGACATATTGGCACCTTTCAGCAGTACCAAATTGACATCGAAATGTCATCGCTGAGCCATAAGGATGCCCCCGTTTTGTTTTGTTAGCGTGGATCAGAATTCATAGTCAGTTAATGTGAGCCTCATAGCTTCAGGTGAGTTTCTTTACTGCCAGTTCTAAAGATAATGAGATTGCACGTAACACTCAGACTTGTCTGGGATGATTCATCTATAGGCAGAGGCCCTAGCAATTGATACAGGCTAGGATCCAGTTGTCACGATGGCTCTGCACTCCAGAGAGTCTGATGAGGGTGGGCGGAAGGATAAACCCTGAGCTGCTTTCTGTTTGGAACCAATAAGCATTTTCTCTTGAAGACCTCTTTTCCTGCTTGCTTACTTCCACCAAAGGGAAAGTATTCAGGAGAAATGCTGTGAACTTTAGAAATGTTGGAGACCACTGCAGGTGGTTTAAAAACAAACAAGTAAATAAAACTAAAAATAAGCACGAGTATATGGGCCTTCACTTGTCAAGTTCTTATTTCTGGGAAAGATTGATTCTTATCTCTGCCAGCTTTTGTACCTCCCTCGAGTGACTGCTGCTGCTCTTCCCTCCTGGGCCAGTCTCCCAGAGTCAAGTTGAGATACTGACAGCATTTCAGCTACTCAAGGCCCCAAAGGGAAGAATGGAGACACTGGCTGGGCTAAAGGTGTAAGCCGGGTAGGACATTTCAGTGGGGTCTTTATATGTGGAATTAGGACCATGGGAAAAGGAAGGCAAAGAGGAAGAAGTCTCAGGCTGAGGTGCAGTGCTGATGACAGCAGGGACAAGATGTGTTCCAGGGATGCGGGCAAGGTTAGTGCTGGTACCTCAGAGGGGCCAGACTGGGTCAGAGAGAGCGCCCCTCGACTGTGTTGGAAGCTGGATCCGTAGCATTCTGTATCTTTTAAATCAACTACTCCTTCTTTGTATGGATAAAGAAATTGGTAGGCTGTTTTCTAGGACTACAGACAAAATTGTATAGTTAGAAAAATAGTTTTAGTGTGGTTCTCCCCTATATCAGGTTAGAGGGTAGGCATCTGTTCTAGTAGATGGTATTGTACTCTTAGTGGGACTTTGTACGTCCAGAGCTAGGGGGAAAGAAAATGAAGTGTGAGCAATTAGGAACTCTGAACTCTTAGAGGTCCATTTTTAGTGCTAATAGCCAGTAGCCATAAGGAGCCATGGTAAAGTAAGAGTTGAATAATTCTGGAAAAAGAAAAAATTAAAAGATTCTCAAAGTTGAATGCAACCAACCAAATACTGGACACTGTTTTCATTCCATTACAGGCCAGGCAATCTAGGACCTGAATAATGTCTAGCGGGAATCAGAGAACTGAAAAAGATTGTACTTAACTCTGACATGGGGTTGCCTGCCTCAGGGTGGAGGCCAGCAAGCTCTGAGTACCCTATTTAAGACCAAATAGCCTTCTTAGGGTGGATTCAGACTGGTATGAATATGCAGGAATTTGATATTGTAATGAAAAATGCACCACAAATGTGTTAGCACTAATAATGCACTAATCATTTCACTGTATAGTATAGGAAAGGGGAGGTGGTATCAGACCTCAGCCGGCATCTGCAAATATAGGGAAAGGGCTTAGCATCAAGGGTGTAGGCAGTTTCTTAGGGTCTGTGCATAGTACTTGGAGGTTCTGAGTAGGGTTTCGCATGCAGTGGAGACTGGAATAAAACTCAGGACGTGAAAAAGAATTTAATCCTTTGGAATGAGGTACATGGAAAGGCACCCAGACAGGCTCAAATACTGGGCTCGGAGCAGCCCAGCCAGCTTTAGAAGACGGTGTTGGTGAGGACGGTACTTGGCCAGTCCTGGTCTCAAGATTAGGAGCAGTGCTTGATGGCTCATGTTCAAAGTCCTACAGTTGAATGAGGCTGAGATAGGCAAGTGCTGACAAGTTGTTGAAGACTTTTTTTTTTTTTTAATCTGCCTGTATGCAATTTTATTTTCATTTCTGAAGCCCTTCAAAATGCATCGCCTCTTTTAGACAGAGGACCAAATTGGTTTGGGAGATGTGAATAAATTCAAAGCTGCTTTGATTGTGAACAGCCGTGCTTTGCTGTATGTGAGGAAGTAACGATCAGTTTTCCAATCTAGAGACCTAGGAAAACACATCACTGGATGTTTGATGAAAAAACAACTTTCTCACAGACCTTCTTTCTGGATTTAGCCATTGGAGACAAGGACTTGTTAATCTGCTGCCAAACGAACATAACTGATCCAAATTTTAAGTTCAGCCATACTTAGTCTTCCTCTCCATGTGGACCTGCAACTGAAGGGCAAAGAGCTTGTTGTTTTCCAGAGATCCCTTGAAGAGACCCATGTGTAGAAACATAAGCATTGTACCTAGAACCAGTGCTGGGGTTATTTTTGGCAACAAATGAGGTACTGGCACTCCTAGCTTAATCAAATATAAAATGCCATTTCTACCCTTCCGCTCTTTAGGGCATCTGCCCCCTTCTCTGCTCCCCTTGGTATATGAACATGATGTTCTGATCGAGTGCATTTGAAGACATGGAAATGTTAATTCATTTGAGACAAATGTCAACATTTTTACTCTGAAAAATGCTAGTACGTCAAGTACCGTCACTGGCTTGTGCTCAACCCTGCTCTTTAATAATAATCACAGTTCTTGTGTAGACTCTACCCTTTCGGCTTAAGTTAAATGGAAAGATTTTGATGGCAGAAGGCAATTTTGGATTTAGTATCTCATACCTAAGAAGAAGTGATCTGTTTTCCCTTTGGTTATTAGGTTTGGTTTTATGATGCCTCTCTTTTTATTCTATAAATGCCCAGATCTCTATTGGTGTTGAACACACTTCATCTTATAAATTTGTCTAAATAAATTTAGTCTGATATTGACAACCCTGCTACCTAATTAATACTGTCAGTTTAATATTTACACAATTTTTTTCTATCCATTTCATTTTTTCCCAACCATTCCTATTCCTTTATTTTCTTCCCTTGCGTTTATTTAAAAGTACATTTATTCAGTCACAGAGCTTGATTGTTGCTGAACTTGTCAGCTTGCTCTTTTATAGAAAAGAACCTCTTAATAAAAATACAAGTCAATCCATCTGAGAGCTGTTTTGATTTGCATAATGGAGCAAGCCATAGCAAGGAATTTTAATTTAAGATGAAATGAAATAGGCTTGTTAAGATTTTGGCAGTCCTGGTACTTTACAGAGGAGCACAGACACATTCTAGAAGTGCTCTTAGTGTTCTCCAGGCCCTTTGCTCCCTGACTTTAATTCTGTAATTCACGTGGGTACCCTAGTGGGAGGGAGTCTGCCTTTTCGTTCTTCCCCTCTGTTGCCCTTTCTGTCATGTGTAATAAGCTTTCCTCTTGCTAAAAAATCATCTCTGAGACCAAGAATATGAAGAACCTTGTAGACATTCTGAAAGTGAGTACCTTCAGTTTCTTTCCCAGCTGTGGCTTAAATTCGGTGATCAAAATTCATGCAAAGAAGAAACTCAGTTGGGGAGGAAAACAGGGCAAAACTCAAGGAGAAAGCACAATGATCTTCTGAAGGAACAAATAATGAAAAGAATGCTGGCTTCTGTGGGTGCTGTTTAGTTATCCAGAGTGGTTCTTAAACTAGCCCCATCTGCTTCAATTTCTGTTCATGAGTTTTTGAAAACCCAAAGTGTTCTTCTTTACGTGCAAGGGTTTAAGGCAAAGAATAGGTCTGACATTTAACAGACAGAAAAGATCAAGATTCTCCATCAGTACGCTCCCATTGTGTGTTTCCTTCGTGATATTTATGATTAGTGGTGAGGCTGGAGAACCTCAGACGTTTTCTCTGTCTTGCAAGGCATTGCTCACAAAAGTCTGGCACTATTCAAACCCATCCCAAGGAGCCAACTCCAACTCCAGGTTTAGTCACCTGAAAAAAGGTGATCAGGTGGTATCAGAATTTCTAGTCATCAAAGGAGATGATCTCTTGGGATTGGGTGAGGAGAGAAAAATCTTTCTCCTTATTCTGGAAGAAGAAAGAGATCTTGCCTCCTATATTCTGCTTCAGCTCTGTGCTAAAGGTGGAAGGAGTGAAGAAGAAACCCAGGACTTCTCAGGGCAGCCTGGTGACCCTGACATCTTACCTTATCCTTTCCTACACTTGCCCTCCTAACCTGCTGGTAATGGAGAGAATCTTCAGTGAAAGCCTAGCAGTTCTAGCTTTTTATCAGACACAGATCCTGCTCAAGAACTGAATTTAGAAGAGCAGAAGATTTTCTTTATTCATACCATAGGAAAGGGACTAGGAGGAAAATCAGATTTATTTAAACTGAAACCACACTAACGTCCTACAGGATCATGATCCCTATGATGTCGTAAAGTACTAAGATCTGATTAATGTGAAAGACTTTAAGATGCTAGAAAAATATAATGGCAATTGGAGAGCCAACAAAGATAAGCTAGATTTGAGAATTATCTGGTTGCAGCATCAATTACCCCATTTTTTAAAAATTCAGCAAATATTTACTGAGAGCCCACTGTGGGCCACGCCCCATTCTGGGTGCTGGGTTACAGCAGTGAACAAACAAATTCTTATCCCTGCCCTCCTGATGTTCACATTTATCTGGGAAGAGGCAGTACATTCATAATAAATATATCAAATACGTAATAATGTAGTCAGCAGATGGTGACAAATGCTATGGCAAAAATAAAAAGTGGAGGAAGATAAGGGGATCAGATGTGCCCATGACAAGGGAGGATGGGAGTCAGCATTCCATTGCATGGTCAGGCTTGAGAGGGCTTTGTTGAGAAGGTAAGATTTGAGCAAAGACTTGGAAGAGTGCATGTGTTACCCCTGTGGATGTCTGGATAGCTGGAGGAAGAGCGTTTCAGTCAGAGGAGATAGCTAGAGCCAAGGTCTGGGGCGGGAACGTGCAAGTGTGTTCAAGGGAAGCCAGAGCGCGTGGAGCAGCATGAGGCCCTGGGGTTTGAGAGCCAATGGGAAGTACACATCGAGGGCATTGGCTGTTTCTTTTTAGTGCACTGGGAAGTCATTGAGGGTTGGGGCAGAGAATAATAACATCTTATGATTTAAATTTTAAAAGGCTCATCCTGCTTCTTTGTTGAACGTAAGAGACAGGGGACCGTTGAGCAGGCTGATGCAGTGATTGGACAAAGGGCGTCAAGTGCTGTGAGAGGGTGAGGATGACTGCAAATCGATGTAGGCACTGGCAATGTCAGGGCCACCACTGCCTTTTACAAGAGGAGTGTTCACGAAGCAATGGGGTCGAACGTCTATTTGGAGTTAGTTTATGAGAATGGGAGAAGGGGAATTGGAGGAAACGAGTATAGATGATGCTTTCAATGAGTTTGCTGCAAAGGAGAGTAAATAAGTGGTCAGTAGCATTTTCTGCCACTCTGGCTACAGCAGGGATCCCCTCCCATTTTAAAAAAAGTGCAGTGTGTGTATAACTTTTCAAGCATGCCTTGTTTCCATGAGGTAGATACGTACCATCAGAGTAGAAATTTGGAACTAGATAAGACCATCAAGGTCATGACAGTTAATTTCCCACCCAGTAAAGGAAACTTCTTTATAATATTAATACAATGAGCATTAGGAAAATTTTTCATGTACCACCAAGAGATCTAGAGATGAACAAGACACCTTTCTGTTCTTGAGAAACACACATTTTTTACTGGAAGGAGGCAAACATGTATGTTTACTATGTGATAAGTATCATGATAGAGGCATGCGCTAAATGTAAAAGTACAGTGGAGATAGAACTAACCTGGCCAGAGGAAGTTAGGAAAGGTGACATACATGAAAGACCTGACATTTCAACTAGGTCTTAAAGATGAGCATGAAGTTTTCCAGCCCGTGTACTGGGGAGAAACCCTTTATCTGCTAATAATCTAGCTCCTATGTGAATACTTACAGCAACCACGAGCTCACTACCATATGAAGCCCATTCCATTTAAAAAAGCTATAATTTTTTTACATTTATTTCTTATATTGAGACAAGTAATGCCTTTTAATATTTATGTGCATTGTTTCCAGTTCTCTCCTCTGGATCTAATGAGCCAAGACTTGTCTTTCTACTGTATGTCAGTCAGTATTTGAAAATAGCTATGTTCTCTTTTAAGCCATTTCCTTTCTATGTTGAAAAAGGTGAAACGGATAGAGTCAGTTTCCCTGGGAAATAGACTCTGAGACTGAAGTCGATGTGCAGGAGGTTTATTAGGATGTGCTCTTGAGACCAGCACCATGAAAGGAAGAGAAGATTAGGCAGGACTGGGCAGAAGAAGAGGTGCGGGTGTGATGCAGTTTTATTGGAAGCTCCAGCCGACCCTCTGGGGAATTCTCGAGCTAGACTGACCCTTCAGAGTCATTCAGAGTCAAGGCAAGAAGATTGAGTCTTTATACCCTTGACAACCAGCCATTCAGCACCATTTACCCCAGGAAAGGGGTATGACTCTGGGCAAGCATCTCTCTTCAGGTAAGGCAGTCCCCAAAGGGGGGCTGAGCAGAAGCCTGTTGCCCGGGGAACTGTCGGCAGCTGGGACATTTAATATTTTATTTCTGAAGTGGATCAGTAGGGGATCTAGATGACGCAGAAGAGGAATCTCATTTACTGCTAATTCTTTAGGCAGTTATTTTCTGAGACAGATAATAAGATGAAAAAGTACTTTTTGTTTCTTCTTATTAGCAAATAAACACCATGAATGTCAGAGTAATGGAGTCCAACATAAACATTCCAGAATGTTGGAGTCTAATTTACAATTCTCCCATTCTTGTGCTAACCGTTTATCTCAGCTAAGGTGGCCCCTATACAGGATGCATTAAAGATGCTTGCAAGACAAGTTGCAGAAGTATATCCATGTAATAAATTTGGAAATCTTCACTAACAGAGGAGACTGCTCCAAGGACTCCTGTAGGTCAACATTTTGTAATGGCATTGAGAGATAGAAATATAAGTTGGGAGGCATAGTGAGCTGCAAACAGAATTATATCTCTGTCCCTCATCCTCCATCACTGTGGTAATCACAGTGCATGCTGGGTGCCTGCAAAGATAGATGCCTGGCCACCAGTCCTTTCCACTCCATGCACACATGAAGATTGCCTTTTGATTTGTGGCTATGGCCATAATTTGCAAAGCCTGTCACTGTTTGCAACTTATAGTTAGCTCAAAGCTTTGTTGAAAAAGAGCTGTTCCATTCTTGATCACTATACACCAGAGTGATGTGTCAACTAAATTAATAATACTGGACTACTCATTATACTGGGAAACATTGGCCCACGTTATAACTCTGTTTTTTGATTTCAGTTTGGCTTCGTTAACTTCTTTTTTGGTGTCAGATAAAATGGTCACATAAAGCATCCTTATTTAATGAAGGACTGGCAGAATAAAATGGCTGAGCTGGGCATCAGTGGAGCCAGAGGGGTTAGAAGATAGGTGAGATTGTGGAAGACGAGAAAATTAGAGATAAGATAAGGATGTGGTGGGGGTATGATGAAGCCATGTTAATTTTTCTCTTACTCTCACCATTCATGGGCTCCCTTCCTAACATTCCTGGCAGTATCCTTTACAAACCATTTATAATTGTGGGAGAGTATTAAGAGAAGACTGAAAGAGGGGAGGATCAGGTGGGTATTTAATAGACTGTTTTCCTTTAAATTCAATCTCATTACCTTGAGCTCATTTACCATGGACCCCCATGGGTTTTCTCTCAAGGCTCTCTTGTGAGCTTGCTATGGATTTGAGCCAGCTGTGGTTTTACCGTACATGGAACTTTGCATATATTCAAGAACCTTCTCGTGACAAGATCTGGTCTGTTCATTTATCACAGAATAAGTAGACTGACTTTGTATGCAATTGGGATCTCTTTCATCCCATGCCTGGATATCTTAAGGTGTATTTGAAAGCTTTTTCACTTTGCTGTAACCACTGGGCTTGTGGAAGCTCATGTGATAATATTTCTCATTTGGGAATCCTAAAAATTCCCTTTAGCTGGAAGTCTAACAAGAAAAACAAACGGATGTTTCTTTAAAGCACTAACTGTTCTAGGTGAGCTGCTCTGTCACTGGTCTTCCATTCCTGTTGTGGTTCTCTATAGGCACCTGACAAGTCTTGATATAATCAAGTTTTGTTGTCCTGGATTCACACTTGTCTTAGTCTGTTCAGGCCACTATAACAAAATAACATAAGCTGGGTAGCTTATAAACAACAGAAATTTATTTCTCACAGTTCCACAGGCTGAGAAGTCCAAGATCAAGGTGTCCGCAGATCTGGTGTCTGATGAGGGCCCACTATCTGCTTTATCGATGACACCTTCGTCCTGAGTCCTCCCCTGGGAGAAGGGGCAAGGCGGCTCTCGGGGTCCTCTTTTTTAAGGACACTAATCCCATTCATGATCTAATCACCTCCCAAAGGCCTTATCTCCTGATACCATCATCCCCTTGGGCATTAGAATTTCTACATATGAATTTGGGGAGACATAAATATTCATACCACGGTGCTACTGTGTCTTATAACCAACCTAAGGAGAAGGTCAGCTTTGCCTGGGAGAAGTCTAGGAATAGGGGCTGGACAGGGTATGGAATGGACACACCTGATATAATCATTCTATTCTGAATTAATTTCCTTTCTCTTACTCATCCATTCTTGGTGCTTCACCCTCCCTACTTTTCTGAATTCCATGGTCCTATGATGCTTCTCTTCAATCATATGTTTAAGGCCACAGAAGGGAGCCATGATAAGCACCATTTCACCCTAGGCCAGAAGAATCCCTCCCAAATGGCCAAGCACCCACTGTTTCATTCTATATAGTCTGTGGGAAAGGGGGGAGTTGAAGCCATGAGAAGCAAACGTAGCTCTGGCAGAGCCTAGGAGCTGGCAGCTCTCATTGCCGAGTCAGGATTTTTGGACACCAGCTGGATTATTTCCCAACCTGTATTTTTTTCAATAGTGGGTGCCCAAGAAATACTCAGCAATTTCTCAGCTGTACAACGGTATGTTCCTGAGCTAAGAAATCACTATATAATTTTGTTTAAAAGCCAGGTCTCTTGTAACTATACTTTAAAGCTCTTGTTGGGGGATAAGAGACAACTGACCCTTGGAGAAAGACACAATTTTGTTAGCCTGGATTGTTATAAAATGGAGATGAACCATGAGATCGGAGATAGGGGGCACAGATCGAGAAAAGAGGTACCATTACCCAGGAGGAAATCAGGGGAAAATGGACTGAGAGAGAAGCACAAGGCTGAGAGGGTGTTCATTTTGTGGTTTCAGATTCTTCTGGCTATAGGGTAGAGATAAAATGCAGGGCTTGACATCTCAGAACAGCAGGTGAAATATAGCTTAAAATGGGAGAAATTTAAAATGGCTACTCCCTGGAAAGGAAGGAGAAAACAGAAGACGTTCAGAATTGACAGAGGGATGGGTGTAACAAACAGGTCAGACCCCGTGGTATTCCGTAGGTACGAGAAAGAGCAATTTTCTATATGTTGTTCTGAAATAAAGCCTAATCATATATGAGCTTGGTTGAATACCAGTCATTTTAACTTGTAGCTTAGATATGCTGTTCGAGCCTTCCTCCAACCCACATATCTTAATATCAGAGCAAAAGCTGGAGAGCAAACTAAATGTGCTATTAATTTAATAGTTATTTGTTTACAAAATATATACTGATCCAGTCAATATGTATTGCACTCCCGGGGCATCTCCCTCATATCCGTACATGAGTACCATCCACCTTCTGGGCCAGTGAGCCTATACTACCTCCATAGATGGGTTGTAGTGTAGATTGGGAACATTTTGGATTGTTCACTCTATGACTGAGTGATATACATCCACAATCAAGAAATCCAAAATCCTCAAAAAATGGAAAGTGTATGTGCATGTATCTGTATGAGCATGTGTGTATGTGGTTGTGTAACTCGTTGACAGCAATACCAGATATGAACTGACATGAGTCCACTGAAAGTCTTTATTCCACTTTATGTGACTCTCCATATGTTTTGCTGTAGGAATATAAACATATTTGATTTTGGGGAGCTGCCGTAAGCACTGGCTGTAGCACCAAGGATTTCAGATGAGGGGAGTATAGACCTATGCTGATTTTCTGCAAAGTCTGGGAGATAATTTTAGGAAGAGAGATATTACAAATGTCTGCAATTCAAATATTAAAAGAAGTATTTTATTGAAAGTAAAAAATATTAAAGGCATTATATGAAAAAATAATTAACACAAAACTTTGTATTCAATTGGTTCAAAATCTCCATTACCATCTTTGGTTTGATTTTTTTTCTCTCTTTCTCTCTCTCTCTCTTTTTTTTCTTTTTACACTTTTACTATTCTAGGATGAATCCTCCATGTTCTTCCAGTTTGGTCCATCAATTGAACAGCAAGCTTCCGTAATGCTCAACATCATGGAAGAATACGACTGGTACATCTTTTCTATCGTCACCACCTATTTCCCTGGCTACCAGGACTTTGTAAACAAGATCCGCAGCACCATTGAGAATAGCTTCGTGGGCTGGGAGCTGGAGGAAGTCCTCCTACTGGACATGTCCTTGGATGATGGAGATTCTAAGATCCAGAATCAGCTCAAGAAACTTCAAAGCCCCATCATTCTTCTTTACTGTACTAAGGAAGAAGCCACCTACATCTTCGAAGTGGCTAACTCAGTAGGGCTGACTGGCTATGGCTACACGTGGATTGTGCCCAGTCTGGTGGCAGGGGATACAGACACAGTGCCCTCGGAGTTCCCCACTGGGCTCATCTCTGTATCCTACGATGAGTGGGACTATGGCCTCCCTGCCAGAGTGAGAGATGGAATCGCCATAATCACCACTGCTGCTTCTGACATGCTGTCCGAACACAGCTTCATCCCTGAGCCCAAAAGCAGTTGTTATAATACCCATGAGAAGAGAATCTACCAGTCCAATATGCTGAATAGGTAAGTGCAGAGCAAAGGGCACATTGATGGTGGGGATCAGAGGAGAGATCTCCAAAGGCTGGGGTTGGAGATTGAGAAACTTTGGGCAAAGCAGTTCAGGATGGCAGCAGTTGAGACTGGCCTCAGGGATGGCCATCGGTCATGATGGGGGAGTGCTTTGGATCCAAACCTTGCTGCACTGTGTGCTCTTTCTAAGAAATACAAAATGATTCTGACTTTTTGAGCACTTACTATGTGCTAGATGTTACTCTATGTGTTTGACTTCATTTCATCCTCAAAACAACTCTATTTGACAGGCTCTGAAAATTGTTTCTATTTTACAATACAAGAGAACAGGCTTGAAGGCATAAATCATCCAAAGTCACACTGCAAGTGAGTGGTCAGTTTGGAGTTGAATCCAGTCCTCTTTGATCCCGAAGGACCACTTAATCACTAAGAAAGAAGCAGAAGGCTTAGAAATAAGGGAGGGCCAGTCCACTTTCCTTTGGAACGTTGCTGTATGGAGAGGGAATGGAGAGTAGGTTACATGGATCTGCAGGCATATGAAGAGTATTCTTCTCTTAAAAGAATAGGCTTGGTTTTTATCTCCTTTGCTTTCCCTCTCCCTGCCTTCAAGAGTGAGAATGCTACTGCAGAGGAAGCGTTTATGGTTGTTCTTAGTCTGGTTTGTTTAGCAAGACCTTACCTTATATAACGCAGCCGTGATGGCAGTGTATCCTCCTAAGGGTATTCAGTGACTGTAGGGTAGAAGATTCTCTACTGTATTTTTGTGGTTTCATTATTTGTATAAAACTTCTATGTATGCATATTATAAAAACTCAAACAAAATAGAGAAACACAAAAGAGAAGATAAAAAATGACCTTAAATTCAATTAACCAGAGATAATCATTGTCGAAATAATTAGTAAAATCCTTCTAGACATCTGTGCGCGTACACCTATATGGGTATAAATCTACAATTTTACACGTATGAATATATGACTATACTTGCTGTTTGATAACCTGACTTTCTTTCACTCAACAATGTTTTGGCTATCCATTTTAAATTTATTTTGGATCCTATCAGACATACATAAATGTATTCAGAAAAACTTAATACATAGGTACCCACCATCCAGCTTAAGAAATAAAATATTAGAAAGTGTATTCTGGGAATGTTAAAATACATTTAGTGAAGGTTGATAGTGAGTCGCTTCTGGAAGGCAGCTGGACTGCAGTCTCTAGACTAATCTCCTAATTCAGGGTTGAAACTCAAACCCGCTTTAAAGTAGCTGTATTTGTGATCCAGTCCTAATATTTTCCTACCTTGAACTTTCTGCTCTTTCTCTCATCCCTAGATGTTACCCCTGATGGGCACAGATAGTCTTGATTTTCCTTCTCCCTCTCTGGTAGTTCCATCTCGGGCTCCTTAGCACACTCCTGTTTCTTTATACATCTCTTAAATGTTGGTGCTTCTCAGGGTTCTGTCCTAGACCCTCTTCTTTTCTCATCCATTGCCAAGGATACAATTAATGTCTGTACAATCCCCAAACTGACATCTCTGGCCAGAACCTCTTCCTTGAGCTCCAGGTTTGTATCTTTAACTGTGATCAGATGTGTTCTTTTGGATGCCATGGGCCCTCAGAACTCACCATATCCAAAGCTGAACTGGTATCTTCTCTCCCATCACCCTCCCACCCTTTCCCAGCTAATTCTGCACTACCCGTAAGGGATACGTCCTATTACCAAGGTGCAGAAAATAAACATTTCCAAGATGCCCTTGATTCCATATCCCCGACACCTCATGCCAATCAAACCATTTTCTCTGGGTTTGGTCCCCCATTCCTCTGGAATCCTGTGCTTATTTTCATCTCCCCTCCCCCATCCCAGGCCATCTCTTACCTACATTACTGCGGGGCCTCTTACATGATCTTCCTGCTTTCAGTTCTGCTTCTTTTCAATCTACATTGCAGCTGGAGTGATCTAAAATGAAAATGTGATTTCATCCCTCTCCTGCTTAATACCTTTCAGTGGCTTTTCATTGCTCCTATAATAAGGTCCAATTTCCTTAATGTGGTTTATAGAGCCTTCCACAGCATGGGCCCTGCCTGTCTTTCCAAAACTGTCTCATGCTATGCTCTGCCTTGAACAGTACCTTCCTGCAACACTGAGCTTCCTTTGGTTCTTGGAAGACACCATGCTCTCTCTCACTTCCGGTTCGTTCTTCTCTCTGCCTAGAGCACATTGCACACCGTGCCGTGCCCTTCCAGACACATGTGCTCGGGCTCCTTTACCTGCCCCAAGCTCTTCCTTCAGGTTTCAGTCCTGGCGCCACTTCCACTGGGAAGTCTTCTTGAGCCTTGGACTAATGTCGCCACCTTATATGCCTTCACTGCGTCTTATACTTTTCCAATAAATCCACTCTTTAAACCACAGCAATTTCATGTTTACTATCTCCCTTCCCTGTAAGTTCCAGGACAGCAGTGACCTTCCTACCTCCCTCATTTCTCCGTCCCCATTTCTAGTATAGGTGCAGAAATGGAAGTGATGGACGATGTCCTCGAAGGCTCCATATGCAGTTGCGCTTCAGGAACCAACTTGTTCCGCGCCTTTTTGCAGGATAATAAAGATCCTCCTTAAACACTTATTGTTGATTCAATTCTGTGGATTTGTTTCTACTCCCGCTGTCTTTAGTGTTAAATTCAAATCTGACTCAGATAATTTTTCAACATGTTTGTTCGTTAAAACCAAAGCGAACAATGAAGGATTATTGAGTCTAAAACATCTGCCAAACAACGCAAAGAAATCAAGTGAATGTTACCTTGAAGTCTATAAATATGATCCAGGAATGCCTGCTTTTATCTTAAAACTTCCTCTGGGTAAACGGTGATGTGCAGATGTTATCATTTCCTTCCTGGCTTATTTTACCTTGCAGTGTAAATGTTAGCTCGGAAGCCCGGTCTCCAACCAGGCAGCTCTGAGCCCATGCTTGTTGCCATCTCTCGGAGGCCTGAGAGGCTCTCATGGGGTGGCTCAGGAAGGTAGCCCTCCTCGAGCTTCTAGAGGTTATTGTCGAGATGGCCGCACAGGCCGCCTCTGTCTTCTGAAGTGTGGCAGTCCTCAAAGGAACAAAGCTCACACAGTGTAGGTTTCTCATCAATTCCTCAGGCCCCAGAGTGAAGAAGGGAGAGAAAGAGTCCTGCTTCACCGGATTACTCAAGTGTGCTGCTTGGGAAGTGTCTTCAGACTTACCTACCTACTTCTGCACTAAGATGTTTCCTCTGTGGACTTTCTCTTCTGCCTCCGTTCCCCGACTTTTCTAGGGTTCTGCATCTACCTGCCACTGGACATCTTCTCTTGGGTGTCTCTCCTGTCCACACACCTGCGTCCCTCACTCACCCCTAGTGTCTTCTCCTTCTTCTCCTAAATGTAGCTTCGTATGGTTCTTGACTCCAGTCTCTGCCTCTCTTGAGAATATCTTAACATGTTTTTTTATCAGGACCCAGAAAGGACCGGGGCTCATGGAAATGATATGGAGTCATCCTCAAGTCTGGGGCATTGTCACCAGGCACAGCACTCTCAAAAACATCAATGGAATTTAATTAGGCACACTCAGTCTAAGCTCCTCTAGGCTTTCCCCATCCACCCCCCAAAGCTCTGGTCTCACTAGGGTCACTTTTTTAAATAAAGAACCAAGCAGCTACACTGTTTAGTCACAGCAGGAAATCTTTGCAAATAAAATTGCTGGTTGTTTTATGAGGATGACTTTTCTTTTGGCCACCTCTCACTCTCAGCAAGAGCAGCAGGGAGGAGAAAGGTTCCTGGGGAGATTTCTGGGAAAGGTCCAGCCACAGGAGGACATAGGGATGTAGAGTTAGGGAAGTGGCTTCTCCTCTCACCTTCTGAACACTCAGTAAGTAGCATTAACAGGCCCTTGCAGGAGGAGGCAAAGCTCTCCTTTCTCGCTGTCCAGATTGTCGCTTTCTCTCCATGTCGGGGAAGTTCCTAAGTCTAGATTTAGGAAACAGAGACAAGGCATTATATGATATCCCTGAATCCCAAAGACAGACACATATTTGAAGTGATTCACTTGCTGTTGCCCAAGGAAGAATTTTTAAAATGACACATAATCCTTAAAATGCACTATTTCTGTTCACTATCAAATAAACATTTATCAGGTGTTAATCCAAATTCCTTTCTGATGACTTCTTAATTCCTTGAAGCCGGCCTGCTATAGACCTGATGATTATGCTGAGGCTCTGGGTTGCCTAGAGAGGTATTTTACTAGGATTGCAAGAAAATATATAAGCCCAGTAAAATTTGAATCTCAGATAAACAATGAATGTTTTTGTAGCGTAAGTCCATCGTAAATATCGCATGGGGCATACTTATACCCCCATACTTATACGTTATTTATCTGAAATTCAAATTTAACAGGGCTCCTGTATTCTTAATTGCTAAATCTGGCAACCCTACTTTGTACACTAATAAAAATTAATTTGTCTTAGAACTTTGTAGCATTCATTTATGCCTTATTAGTAAACAAAGTGCAATGCCCTGCCTATAACGTAGCCCAAGACATACTGAGAGAGTTTGATTCCAGTTAGAAACTTTATTTAATTGACAGAACTGGAGAATTTCTTATGCCATATTTTCTCTAAGTGATGGATTTTCTTAGTTCCTGAGAAAAGTCTGAAAACCTTTGATACCAGATGATCTGAACATTGAGAAAGTGATTAGGTCCATTGTCCCAACCCATCTTTATTCCCCTGAGCTAGGGAGGAATTGTTAGCTATTAGTTGGCACCTGTCTACATTTTTCATTTCTCACTCCCCCGAGGAGCAGTTGGTTATTTTTCTTCCCTACATTCTCTCTATACTCTCATGGTCTGTTTCTGTCACGCACGTGATGATACACCTGCCACGTACCTCTGCTCTCTCTCTCTGTCCTGACAACCCAGTGCTGCTTCTCTTCATATAAAGCTACTTGGGGAACTTAGAGAAAGAGCGGATGCTATTTGAGATAGATGGATCCTAATATAGCAAAACTCTTATGAATCTTGCCTAATTATTTTTCCCTATGTCCTCGATTTTTCGACTGGACATCTGTTTCCTCCTCCCTCAAATTCTTCCTTCCCAGGAAAGTTACCGTCACAAAAGGTTGAATCCTCCTGGCCCAGCCTTTGAGGGATGGTGAATAATGGCTTTGAATAACTTATGTGAAGAAAAGTGCTCTGTTAGGTACTTAATGAAAGAGCTGTGATGAACATGATCTCCCTGCAACCTTGAGGCAAGGTCCGCATCTTTGGAACCACTGTGTTAGCTGGACTGTTCCCATGGGATACCCAGTTTGCTCTCTTGGCCTG
This sequence comes from Avahi laniger, assembly GCA_963575035.1. Lineage (NCBI taxonomy): Eukaryota > Metazoa > Chordata > Mammalia > Primates > Indriidae > Avahi > Avahi laniger. Next base: position 37,319 of record CAUYSK010004486.1, on the reverse strand, counting down.
GAAGGTGCTGAGAGGTTAAGAAATGAATGAGAAATTGAGTCAGTTGGTTTGTAGACTCTATGGGCAAGAGCTGCTTGGTCATTACCCATCTCTTAGCTATTGTTAAATGTTCACTGAGTGCCAGGCATAGGCAGATTTATGGTAATGCAAATATGCATTACAGGTTCACTTAATCTCATTTACATGTGAACCAACCAGTGAAAAGGTTACGTGAATGCATAGTTTTAAGTGGAATAGCTGGCACAGTGGCCCTTCATCTTGCTCAAGAAATGCACTGGAATCTAAGGAAAGCTACATTTTCATAGAAAATGCTTAGTAAAGTGAGACACATCTGTACACAGGGGGAGGGAGAGACTATCTTCTCAGTGGTTAGAAGGACATATAAATTGGGAAAAAGAACTGAACATAATAACTGTGCTTAAGGGTATATCCGACGCTTACTGTAATTCAGGCATAACAAAGCAGGCCTTACCTGTTTATGGAAAAAGAATGGAATATGAGGATTATTCAAACTCTTGTTTTCTTCTAGTCTTTCACATTCTTCCTATCAGATAAATAGGTCATTTTAGTAAATGATCTTTGCTGCTTTCCCTTAAACACAAACCTGTGGAGGGTATTCTCGAGTATTTAACACTAGACCCCTACATGATTCCTTTCTTAATTACTATTTAATTTTGTGGCCGACTTGTAAGATTTAAATCTTACCCGTGACGTCGGTGGCATTTTTTTCTTCTTTGTTTCTCCTCCTCTTCCTCTTTCTCCCACTTTTTATCTTCCTCTTCTCCCTCCTCCTCCTTTCAAACACTCATTAGGATTTGGAGAAGGTAGGGGATAAAAGTGGGCGAGTGAGTGGGGAAGAGTCACATCTCACTGAGGACAGTTGGGGGTGGTGACTACACATCTGTGCTGGCGAAGGCGACACAGGTGGTGCGTCGTCTACAGGAAGGAATAGGATGGTCTCGGAGAAGGGCAGCAGCTCTCGGTGGGGAAAGCAGACGAGGCTCATTCTGAAAAACAGATTCTGCCTCAGAAAGGATGTGGGTTGGTGACAATGGCATGGGTTACAAAGAGGGTCAGGAGGTATATATTTAAATCAGCCTCCATCGTCAGCCAGGCTGCAAAAGTTATTAACCCCAACGTGAGTTGCCTTTCTGAGTCCTTATTGCATCCCCAGCACTGTGCAGTTTTCTAATTCGATCCTTGCAAAAATCCTGGTGCAAATGTCCTCGAGAGACATTCCCTGATCACTCTTCTTAAAAGGGCAACTTGTATTCCCCACCCTCCTAAGCGCTCTCTGTCTCTTTCTCTTGCTTTATTTTTACCTGTGGCACTTAGCTGACATACTGTATATATATTTTTAAATATTTTGTGACCTCCCTCCTCTCGGTTGAATTTAAACTCTGCAAGAGCAGATTTTGTGTTTTAATTGTGTATTCCCAGCACAGTGCCTGAAAAGTAGGCGCTTGATAAATATCTAACAGATAGAAAAGCATGAATGAAAAGACAAGACTCCTGATTCTCATTTTATGTGTTTTTGAGGAACCCTAGGCCTGGGGATCTCTAGCTCAGACAGTGTGATGCCAGGGTCTACCTGGATCTGCCTCGGGCACCTGCATTTCAGCCCCTCATTGTGCAGCACGTTAAGGAAGCTTTAAAGGAAGATTGGCTTCCCTTAGAATCAGAGCATTAGAGCTGGGAGAGTCTTCAGTGCTCATCTAACTCAACCCGTTCAATGCACATCCTCTCAGTGAATAGATGGGATTTCATAGAATGGATTTTACAAATGTGAACACACAATCTCAGCGTGGTCCCTCCTCCATGAGAGGCCAGGCAGGTGCAGAACCCAGGAGGTCCTGTTGGAGGAGCCGCACTCCGCACGGGAGCGTGCTGCCCCTGGCTGCTTGGCCACGTCCTCAGAAGGGCCACAGGCAGCCAGGGCTTTGCTGTTGGCCTTTGCCCTGGGCTGGCAATGTCCCCACAACTCCTGCTTCCTTGGTTCCTACCCAGACAAGGGTGCAAATTCACAGTTAATGGGAATTGAAGCTGGTATTATTCAGGAATCGAGTGGGAGTCATTTCTCCATCTGCTCTCTCTTCCCACCGGAGGATGAAGGCTGGCTGGCTGGGCGGGGGTAAGCACAGGGGCGAGTTGCCAGAAAGCTGGAGTGCTGTCATTTCTGGTTACAGATCCAGGCTGGAAGCCTGAGCGAAAGCTGGACCACAGCTGGTCAAGGTCAGCTGAGCTAACATGAGCTTCCTGAGCACAGAGGTGGTTGTGTGTGGCTTTTGCATCTATGTGAGATCTTGCACATTTTAAACAGATAATGGTTTAAGGCTTTCTTTTTGTTTCTTCTCTGATAGCTCTGTTGGGGATACATAGGTGGTCACGTCCTGGAAAAAAATTCTCTAGGACCTGATGTGGCCGGTAAGGATTTAGAAGAAGCGGGGCGTTCGGGGTGACTGCTGAGGCGTCTGAAGCAACACTGCAGATGGGACGTAGGAGAGGATAAGGCAGGCGCGGGGCAGGAGACGGAAAATAGACCTTCCCTGGGCTTTCAAAGCTTTATGGACGGCCTGGTGGGGTTAGCTCGCCCAGACTGGCACCAGTCCCCAAGCTGGGCCGGCTGGTCACACATGAAGGAACTGCCGCTGACAGATTAGAGTCTCCTGCTGCTGAAATCTGTTCTCTCTTGTCCGGCTTCCAGCAGCAGCAGCCGGCCGGGGGCTGCTACGGCCTCGCCTCTCAGGCCTTTTCTTTGCCTCATTCGCTGCCGTTCCACAGCCCACCTTCTTTCTTCCTTCATTCTTTCCCATCCCTTTCTCTGAGGGTGTTTCGTTCATTGATCTTTCGCCGTCCCTCTCTTCTTTAGCGAGCTTTCATTTAAAGACTTTCAAGCCTTTCTTGCCTTCAGCTTTCTGTGTTCCTAAGTGACCATCTGGAATTCTTGCGTGCACACACTCACGTTCGTGTGTGCAGGTATTATACATCCAGACGGCTCCTGTTTATCTGTGCTTATGTCAGAGTACAGCGTTCTTCAGAGAACTGGAGAAAACACATATTACATTTCCCTAATTCGTCCTACTCTGAGACTGTTTAGGGGATTACATGAGAAGGGGTGAGTGTGGAATAGAAGTTGGAAGGAATTCTTTAAAAATGGCTTGCCTGGAATTAGCTCTTATAAATATCAATGGGATATTTCCTTCCAATCTGATTTCATTTTTAAAGTCTTGGTGGCTATAAGGATGGTTGCTAAATAACCCTAGCACATTTATTGTTTGGGCAAAGGACTTTGTAGTCAAGTGGTTATATATATTTTGAGAAGTCCATAAATATCTTCTTTTTTTAAAGGAAAATTCTTTTCTGACAAAGCAACAGAAATAGCCATGGAAACCACCCTGCGATGATATCATAGTCATTCTAAGTGGTCTTTTTCACAATTCCCTGAGAGAGATTATAGATGGGGTCCAGATGGGGAGATGTATCAAAATACATTTAATGTTGGACATAAAACTTGATGACCAAAACCTTCCAGTTGTTCATTATTCTGGCTAATAATAATAAAAGTGAGCATTTTCATACAGATAATCTTCATCTATATTATCACTAAGTCATTACAACAAACCTGTGTGGGCTTCTTTTATTCCCTGCCTGGATCGACTGTGGGGATAGCAGAGAGAACTCACATACTTTCATCTTTTGTATTTTCCCGGTGGCATTTCCAGACACTCCCACTCACCTTATTTTGCCCCGCTTGAAAAATCTGCCAGGAACTTTTGTTTAGGCAAAAACAGCAGAATAGAACATTATTATATTATAACTCGTTATTACACAGATTTTAATAAGATGTCAAATCTTCCTCATTATCAACTAGAGAAAAAGTTAGGGGTGTGTGTGTGAGAGAGAGGGTGTTTGTGTGTATATTGGCGACCGTGGCTTCAAATAGTGACTCCACAGGTTCCCCGGGGTCATTGTCCTCACCACTTTGTTACCACATCCCACTTGTGCTCACGAGGAGACTTAGCTATTTTACCTGAAGGAGAAGAGGTCACATATTCAACAACCTGATATGTCTAGAACATAACCGACAACCATGAAGAAAGCAGAAAAGGGCTCCGAGCTGCAATTACTGACACACAATTCTTGCCCTAAAGTGAATGTGGTTTCTCATTTACTATATTTACTATTTGTGGACTTTTCAAAAATACATATAATATATACTTCTAAGAAGTGTGTGGGGTAGTTGGGTTAGCTCTGGTAGAGTACCAGTAACCCAGGTGAAATAAGATACATAAGCATAGTCAGGTGGTCTGTCCTGAGCTGCTGTGGTGGCTGCATGATCGCTGGGACCCAGATTCCTGTTTGCTTCTACTCTTTTATTCCTTGCACGTGGCCTTCATCCCCATGCCTGAGATGCTGCTGGAGCTCAGTTCCAATCATCAGGTTGAAGTTAGAAAGGAAGAAAAGCAAGTCCTTTTTCCTTTAAGAAGATGCCCCTCTCCCAACACTTTGCTTATAGCCCATCGGTCAGAAATCAGCCCATGGCCACAGCTAGCAGCAAGGACAACTTGGAAATTTAGTTTAGTTTTAACCTGGGAAGTAATGTGCCCAGTGAAAAATCAAAATTCTATTAACTAGAGGAAGAATCCAGGCCATGTCTTTAGTAGACAACTAGTAGTCTTTGAGATACTTGTTTATATGATTTCCCAGGTAACAACAGCTTAGAAATAACAAACGTGACGATGGGGATGAGGCAGACAAGCTGACAGCATTAATAAAAAACAAACGAAATGGAACAAGGGGGGAGATATTAGAAAAATCCAGTAGAAGACCCTGAAAAGCACAGTTGTGTAAGACGATTTGGGGAAAACTGTCATATACTCCCCAGAAAGCACGTATAAAGGATCCCTGTATAACAAAATAGCATAGTCACTGTTAAGTCATCAATAAGAGCTTAAATTATATTGATTATCCTTGGTATAAGAAGTCAGAGAACTCCATAATACCTTTCTGAAATTTTCCATTAAAATGCTTCCTATAATCAAGAAAAAGCTTATACTTAAAAATACTAAGCCTCAGCAATTTAGAAAATTTACTTTTAAAAAAGATTATTGAGGGAATACTATGTGCCAAGTGCTGTAGCATCATTTAATCTTAAAAGTACTATACAAGGTGCTATTCCCTTCATTTTTCAGATAAACTCAGATCCAGAAGATTAAGTCAGTTGCCTACTTTGGGTTTCAAACTTAAATTTTTATGAATTCCAGTTGCACTTTGCCCCACGTTATCTGTCCTTCCGAGGACTTTCTCCTTTGCTGAAGAGGCTGAGTCACTTAGGTGTGACTCTGATGTATATGAACATGTCATTAACCTACAGGACAGGGTAGTTTGGTAATAAAGAATTTCCTTTCTTGGATTCTCTGCTGAATTTTTGCTCTAATGACTGAGTCCTTTTAATAAAGGGGTTTGTTCTGTAAAGTTTGTATTTGGTTGAGGGGCCACACTTGGGGATCTGGAGGGCCACACGTGGCCTTGAGGCTGCAGGTTCTTGGACTCTAGACCATGACAGATCCAGAATCAGCCCAGAGCAGTGTGCAGTGCACGGGTGGTACAGATGCCCCACACTGAGCCTGCTCGTCTCACTCTCCCTCCTGAAGAGTATCCATCACTATTTCCCAGCCTGCTCTGATCTTGCTGACACCTTCCTTTTCTGATTGGGAAGGAGGATTATTTTTCTTATCCTATTCCTGTATATTCCAAATTGCTTAAACCCACATACAGAAAAACAAGACAACAACTTGTGGTCTTTGCATATCTTTTGAAATCTACCTGAGAGTCCTTGGAACTGAAATGGTTGCAGACTTTCTGTTCTAAAACCTGCCAAGGCTAAGGGAGGTTATAGGCACACTGAAAATATCAGGGACATGTAATAAAACAAAACAAGACCTTGGCCTTTGTCATGATTTACAAATCATCATTTACAAATCCTCCAGGGCCACCATTCATTTTGCCAGGTCAGCTAAGTTTGGATTTGTTTAAGGCTTATACTCAGCCAAAAATTGGAGGAAAGTTTAAAAAAAAAATGCTACTGGGAAAGAAATGAGATACGTAGGGGCCACTTTCTGGGAAAGAAATGGGACATGTAGGTGACACATTCTGTAGGTATGCAGACTCCCTATTCCATGTTGAGCCCTGTGCTAGATCCTGGGGGTACTGAGGCATCCACGTGGTTGGTCTCACAAGGTGTGAAGTGTCCACAGAGAGGTTCTTGTAATTTGCTGTTTGGACTTCACGAATCAATTCACAAAGTGAAGTGTCTGAGAAGCTAGCAGAATGAGCTTAAGGAACAAAGATCAGAATTTCAGAATATGTTAGCTAAATCGAAATTTCCTGGTACCTCTGACACCAGGCCATGAAGGATCCTTTCTGATAGAGACTAAGACAGTGGAGTTAAAAAGGAGAAAAGAACCATTCTAATGTAGCTGATTCTCGTTCAATCCTTTGATCTCACTGTCACAGATTATTAGCCTCCTGTCAACGCAACACTTCATGAAAAAATATTCTTTTGAAACATACCAGAAGCCCCTCCCCCACGTGCACACACCCGCACTTGGTGCTCACTCACCAACAAGTTTAAAAATAGGAACCATGGTGTTGCCATGACTCCGTGTGCTACTCAGAAGCCTTCCTTTCCCCTTTGATGTGATTTCACTTCGGAATACGATTTAGCGAGAATCTGGCTCACAGCGGCCTCTAGCGGCTCAGTCCTTAGGGAAGCGCTTCCTTCTCTGAACATTCAGCCCAGTTCCCAGATTAACCATCTCAGCCAAGTCAAGCACTTGTGTGTTCTGAACCATGCCCCATGTGATCACCTTTTTGCAGAATCTGCCTTTCTCATCAGCCACAAGTGACAGACTCATTGGTACCTACTGTGTGCTCAAAACTATGGCAGCAGCCCAGCTGCTCACCATCTCACTGCCCAGACAGTACATGCACTTCCCAAACATTTGGAGAACAATGTACAGCAGTGATAGGGAAACCGGGTGGTAGAGATCGTGATGGCGAATGGAGTAATCCCAGTAAAACAGGCTTGTTAGGATCATCAAAAGTTAGCATTTTCTTTTTCAGATTCAAGAGTCTTCTAAAATTGAGCACCTGATACTGATTCAACAGCCCCAGGCATGTTGACGTGTGACTTCTCCTGTGTTGTCTTTACCATGTTTTCAGTTCTCCCTGTTTTGAGTCCCTTATGTCAGTGCTTCTCAGTCCTGACTACATGTTAGAATTTCCTGGGAAGCTTTAAGAAACTGTATACGGATCCCAAGGTCCCACTCAACACAAATTCTGATCTAGCTGGATTGGAAGGGGGCGAGGTCTGGGAACCGATGTGCGTTAAAGTGCCCTGGTCGATTCTAAAGGGCAGCAGGGGTTGTGAATCACTGTTCTCAACTCTGCTGTCATTTTTTTGTTTTTTGGCCCCAATAACCAGAATAGGGTCAAAGGCACTGAAAGCATCACATAAATTTGAACTTGGTGCTCATGAAAAAATTCCATCCTTTGATTCTCTCCTGAACAGTCTAAAACTTGCGATCTCTGCTAATGCTGTGAACTTAAAATCCTGCAAAGGGTATAGGACATGAACGCTTCATCAGTGGTGACCCTCTTGCAGGGGGTTGTGATTTCCTAATAGGGTTTCTGCTCCTTTTGCTGATGCCCCATGGGTCTATTTTAGGCAGCGAGATGAGTTTCCATCAGCAAAGCTGGCAGCACGAGCATCAAAACAAATTTGACTTTAAACGATATTTCAATTCCCCTGTACACAGATTGTAAATCCAAAAGAAACAGAACTTTACAGGTTTCAAATCTGATGTGTCTGCTGGCCTTGGTGAGAAATTGATGCTTTTCTAAATTTTGCAGTACACAAATGGTTTTAAAATGAAAGTTATTAGCACTAGAAAATGCTGTTCTTTGTTATTACTACACTGTTATTACACCTAATGGAAGGGACTGCTTTCTAAAGTACTGCAGGATAAAAGGAAAAACAGTGTTTAGAATGAGGAAGACACAGGGTGAGGGCCAGGTGCGAGAAGGATGGTGGGTGTCTGTCCCTTATATCTCTTCCCCTGGAGGCTGGGAGAGTCCTCCTTCAGGGGAACCGGTTGAGGTGGGCCTGATAATGTTCTGGCAGGGGTTTGTAGGTGGTTTCATCATGTGTAGCGATTTTCTGGTTTTGACTGGGCCCAGTCCTGGCAAATGTCTGCCGTGGGCAAGCGAGGCCAAGGCATAGCTTTGGAATTGTATTATAAAATGACATAGTTTTTCAGAAGAAGACATTGCCATCTGTCTATTAAATAATTAAAGATTTAGGAAACTCTATGTTTGTCCAAGGGAATAAGAAGATGAAGAGAAAGAAATGCTACATTGTTATTGTTAAAGCTCTTTGTGATGTGTAAGGTAGAACCATGGCAGAACCTCCAGGCACACTTACCAAGTAGGTGATTATTAGGTGATGTTTATGGTTGGCTTCATCCTCTGTCTTCCACTCACCCGGCCATCTCCCTCACATTTCTCACAAAAGTGCCTGGCTTATCAGGCCATTTAAGGCCATCAGATTTGGGCTTTTCAGAAAGAAGAGGAAGGAACGAATCTGGAATGTTTGTTCTTCCCCAGACTCCAGATTTCACATCTGGGCTATTTTGTAAGCTTTCCAGAATCTCTTCACCAAAAGCATAACACGAGGGAGGAACTGATCACCATTCAAAAGCGTTATTAATTGCTACTCACTGCATGCTCCTCTTTTGGGCTCGACAAGGCATTTATCGTATAGCATGTTTGAAGACGGAGCTGGCTTCTCGAGGTTTGATTGCAAATACCTTATGCAGGCTGTCAAGTCTTTCTTTTCCATATGACCAATGACTGGTGCTGTAAGTAGGATTATGTGTTTAGTTGTTTGTTTTTAAGCATATAGAGGTTTGTCTGGATTTCATATCAGGAATGGACAAGGCAATATCAAGTTCTGTGTTTGAGGTTAAGGATGGATAAAAGGGAGTATAGTGTAGCTACTACATTGCTGTGGACCTGTGAACTTTAGCGACCAAGAGTCTGTGGCTGTTATTAATGTTTCTTGAATTTTGCAGGGGTTTCCTTTCCCTTGCTGTCATTGTTTTCATCTTGCCTGAAGTGAGGTCAACCTCAGTTCATCCTGGCTGTTTGGTGTCTTGAGAACCAGGCAGGGATGAGAAGAGGTACAATAGTATAGTTAATCTGCCCAGAGCGCCGCACTGCACTGACCACCATACTTATGTGTTGAATCAAAGGAGTGACCTAGAAGCTCCACATGCTGTCCTGGAGAAACAAAGGTACATCCACGAGTTTGAGTGGTCATATGGTATTTCATTTTCCCCTTTTCTGTAAAAGATGGTAGTTCCTCTGTCTCAGTGTCAGGAAAACTGAAAAATGTTTCTTTTTCTATTTCTATTGCAAAGGTAAAATTGAGAAGTGGGAAAAGAAAGCAAGTACAGCATTTGATTCAGCCTTTGCAATCATTTGCGTCCTGTGTAAAGGACACACACGCTAAGTCTGTCAGCCCTGGCAGGGACACGTGCTTCAGACTGAGGTTATTATTTTTTTTTTCCAAAAAAAAAAAAAAAATCCTGTTTCTTCTATTCCTTCTGAGCCCTGGGAAAAGATCCTACTTCTCCACATTTGGTTGTACCAGCTGTCGAATCAGTCATTCTGGTTATTAGTAAGCAGCAGGGAAATATGTCTATAAAAAAAGAAATTGACAGGAGACATAAAGGAACAGGACATATCTGAGGAGAAAGAGACATTTCAGAAATAAAGAAGATCAGCATTGGGTGCTGAGCCCCTGTGAACAGAGCCCCAGAACATGTCATTGGTCCCACCTGCATTGCATTGCCTGTCCTGTTACAACTGAGATCTGCTGTATTAGATTCTGCCCATTGCATTGCCCATCCTGTTACAACTGAGATCTGCTGAGGGAAAGAGCAGCATGATGGAAGGAGAGCAGCCTGCCTTAGCATAGTGGCAATTATGCCATGAGAAAGTAAAAACCCTGTTTCTATGAATTTTTGAACCCTGCTTTTATGAACTCAGGGGTAAGGAGGTTATCTCCCTGTAGAGGTGTATGTTCAAAATTCCTCAAATAGATTATGCTTTCCTTCACAAAGGAATAAAAACGAAGGCCTGCTCAGGTATCAATTCCAAAAGCATGACCATGACCCCAACAAGCATCTCTCAGGAAACTTATGTCTAGTAGTTGAACTGGATGATGAAAAACCCATTGCTTTGGCATCTGTACTTTTTTAGACAGAGACATTGTCATTGAAGACCTCAAAGTGGCTAAAGTCATCTTTCCCAAATCAAGTTGGAGATGAGGAAGAAGTTGTAACCCATGCTTTATTGAAGCAAGTAAGATTTAAGCACGTTGTAAATAATGAAGGATTGGATACTTAGAGTGGAAGTCTAATTTTCCCACAAATCTCTGATGGCTCCTTTTATCTGGTGGATGAGGTCCACACTCCTTAGCAAGCCAGAAAAGACCCTTGAGTACCTGGCCCTAACCTCAAGATTGGGATTATCGTATTTAACTGCCCTCTTTTCCAACTTCCCATCTTACCCCAACGTACACAGTTTGTGATCTAGCAACATTGAATGACATGACTGACCATTTTCTAAATATGACGGTCTTTTACTACTTCATGACTACTTCGTGCATTGGCATAGGCTCTTCTCTTGTTTTCTTCTTACCTGAAACGAGGTCAACCTCATTTCATCCTGACTGTTTGGTGTTGTCTTGGAACCAGGCAGGAAAGAGAAGAGCTGCAATGGTGAACCTACCCAGAGCACCTCACTGCACTGGCTGCTGTGCTCACCTCTTGAATCAAAGGGGTGACCTAATGTACCTGCCTTTCAATTTCCCTGGAAGGACATAGATGTCCTTTAAGCCCTTTAAGGTGACTAAAGTGTCACCTTCTCTATGAAGCTTTCTCTGACAATTCCAGACAGAATTAGTCATTGCTTGTGCTCCCATAGCCCTTTGTTCATACTTCTATCATAGCACTTAAATGTTCAAGCAGTTCAAATTAAAAATATATCTGGGAGTGTCTAGGGCTTGGAACATCACACTCATTTTGGTAGCCACACTAGGATTGATAGCACAGTAGACATAGCATTTTTTTTATGGAATAAAAATGTGAATAAATCACTAAAGAAATGAAAGGTGGAGTTTGTGCATGTCAAGTAAAAAACTGGTTATTCTTTTTTAAAGTTAAATGTGCAATCCTTCATGTGTGAAGATGATTTTTTGGACTCATTGGCAGAACTAGTTTTCAGCATTGACTTTGTGCCCATAGAGTGTTCCCATGGTCTTATGCCTTATAATCAGTAACATGTAATTGTCAACCCTTTCATACGTGCAGTCGGTCAGACACCCACATTTCCCTAAGTTAAGGGCCCCTGAGTTAAGTCATCCTTTCTCCTCCACTTCCGTAGTCACCATCTTCATTAGGTTGTGCCTAGATTTCTACAGCAAGCTGCTCTATTTCCCCTATCTTTACTATCGCAGAAATCATCTTACCCATTATCAGTTTTATATTTTTCAAATATCATTTGAATCATTTTACTCATGTGACTCAGTACCCATGGGGGCCTCCTTTAGCAAATTGAAACTTAGATATCATCAACCCGATCTCAAATTGCTTTTCAAACGGGACTGTTTTCTGGACACAACCCTCTCATTTCCATCCAGACCATGTGGGATCATGGAAAGAGGCAGGAGAGCGTGGTTCTGTTTCCAGCTCTGTTCCTCATTAGTGGTGTTAACCATGGGCAGGCAAGCTGTTTCAACTTTTCAGACGCTGGTTGTTTTCATCTGTAAAATAATGTCTTAGGAGAGATGCTTACTTGGAAAGAAAGAATTTAGAAAAGGTTAGCCCTATGTTTCTCCGGATTCTAAAGGTTTTTGTTTCTTGATTATATGAGGGATTGAACTTCTATGTTCCCTTCTAACCCTATAATCAGTGAATAGTTTTGAACCCAGAACCTCGGCCTCACATATCCCACGCTATATTATACAGCAGCCGACGACGTCCCAGAAGGGGAAGGAAGACGAAGGGCTACTGTGCAAGCTGCCTCTGCATGGATATACACAACACCAGGAGCAATCCCTTTTTAGATTGGCTTTAGTTTTTCATTTAGACAAGCTCTTGAGTCACTTGATAAAGAAAAATAAATAGGCCAGATCTGATTTTCTTTGATTGAAAAGATTTATTTTATATTCTCCCTGCCTCAGCGAGCACTAACCTGCCGTTATTCACAGTCTAGGAACCCAGTTCTAGGCTGACTGAGTCCTTCATGCTGCTGTCCTCTTCACAGGCCTACTTTCTGGTGGGGCTTTTCCTTTTTCAGAAGTATAGGGTATGTAGGAAAACAAATAGGGTAGAGATCAGGAAAGGAACCTCAGACCATTTTAGGTCAACTTCTCTTATCTGATAGGGTTCTACTAATGGAGTTGCTGAGCATGCCCAAGGTTGGATTGTTGTGATAAACCCCCGTAAACCTGTTCTCCATTACTTCTCTCCGTTTCAGGGGAACAGCGTAGTCATCCTTTCTGTTGCATGTGTCCTAAATACGCAAGTCATCTTTTATTCTTTCCTCTCCCTCCTTTCATTTAACCAATTTTCTAATCTTACTGGTTCTGTAGCAAAATATATCTGAAATCTGTTCACTTCTTCCCACTTTTCCTGCAGTCCTCATTCAATGTTTTATATGTGCTCCTTCCTCTGACTAGACCACGAGCTCCATGTTGGCAGGGATGTGTCTGTTCCTCTCACCATTTCATTTGAATGCTTAGCATTTGAATTTGCTCAGAGCAGGCCCTCATTATGTATTTGTTGAATGAGTGAATTAACTTAAGCTAATTGTGAAATTAAACTTTGAAATATCTGTGGCCCTGATTTCCTTTGGGCTTTTGGATTATCTGTTGAAGACTCTGTTTCAGATTCTATTCTCGTTTATATTTTCGACAAATAGTGCAGCACCTACTGTGCACAGGGCTGCACTCAGTTTGAAGGATAACACGATAGAAAAGGCATGATCCGATTCACCTTAGCAGTTGAGTTAAGTCTATGAAAAAGCCTATTTAGTTGTTGATTTCCTGGCTTGGGCTGAATGAGTGTCATGAAGAACACTGAATACTAGATCAATGTCATTTAACTTTATTGTGGGAGGTAATCATAGGAAAGACTTTATGAAATGGTTATTGTAAGATTAATCTTGTTACCACCGTATGAGAGAATGGGACAAGAGTGAACCAAGGTTGGGGGAGAAGTCAGCTCATTTGTAAATATTCCAAATATGAGATGACAAGAGCTAGAATTTTGGTGGCCACAAGGATTGCAAGAGAATTTTGAAGGACACTTCTTTAGGATCTGATAATATCCTATATAGAAATAATACGTGGGATAAAACAGTCAAAACCAGCTTTTAGATTTTAAGATTGAAGAGACGGTGGATCCATGGAAATGGAGAACTTGAAGTGAGCACCGGTTTTTCACAGAAGATGCGTCAAATTCTGAGATGAGAGCTGGACATGTCAGTGAGGATGTCTTGTAGTGCCTAGAGCTATGCAGTCTGCAACATGGAACTGCAGATTTGAAATTCACCAACATAGAATTGATAACAACTGTCAGTGGCCTAGCTGAGACAAGTTGAGTTCTCTCAGGAGAAGAGTATATAGAGAAAAGAAAAATGTGGTTTGGACTGAGCTGTGACCATCCGCTATAGTTGGGGGGAAGAGGCTCAGTACTCAGCTAAGGTCACAGGCCTCGTGGAGACAGAGGAGGAGGATTGTGGTGATCAGCCATATAGAGGTACGTGTTAGCGAAGCCAAAAGAAATGACTATTTTAAGAAAGGAAAAAGGTCAGCAGTGTCAAATATGACAGAGAGTGCAGGCATTTGTGGGCCATCATGTTTTTATTTCTTCTCTTTTATCTAGTTAACTTCCCTTCACCAGGGGGTGATTATTGAGGTGTTTTTTTTTTTTTTTGATTATTCAAGTTGGTTGCCTAATGTTTGATCATTGTATCATTTTCTAAACAGAGTAATAAAGAAATTAAAGGGAAGTGAAGATCTCAAACCATTTCCCCCTCTATTACCAGGTATAGGAGAAAGTTGGTGGGGAAGGAACTTAACACTGTTGGCTCAAATGAAATTTGGGGCCCTTTGCAGATGATTAGAAGCCAGAGGAGTCTCTCAGCATCACGGCTCCTATACTTGTCAGCCAAGTGGCCATGGCCAGTTACCTAACCCCTCTGAGTTTGCCTCTCCGTCTGTGGAAACAGAGGTACCACTAACGATTTCTTACTGTTTCTGTGCCAGTTAAATGAGAACGTACACAAAGTGTTTAGCAGGAGAAGCTTGGTACAAAGAGAAGAGAGCTCAAAAACACGTAATCATTTTTTGGTTATTATTATTTAATTTTATTTGTTTTATTGGACTGTCCCTGCCCACATTGACATTCATAACTGAAAATTGAATGGAAAATTGTATTTCGAAAGTGTAATAATTAAAGATTATATTTACTTATTGTCATTTTTTACCAAGAACGGATGGATTTCTTTCATTATAGTTTTGTAGGACATAAATCTCTATGAATCTAGGCAATTACTTGTTCCTGAATTTTCCCTGCCATGGGACCCAAGCCTGGGGATAGCACATTTACGAGGAACTCTGAGCAAAGGCCCCGGGTCGCTGTATGGGAGGAATGAAATTCTGTCTGTCTCAGATTGAAGTGTTTCGCCGATGTTGTAATGGGGACTCATCCTGAAAGAAAGAAGAAAAAAAAAGGTGTCTATTTCTCAGAGCAAAGATGCATGTGCTGACAATTTAGATTTTTGCCCAGAGAGGCTGGCATTTTGTTTCCGGGGGCGGTTCTTATGTTTCCAACAGTGTTCCCACTGCATACCATGTTCTCTCCTCCCACCCCCCTCCCCATATGGCTTCCTCTTTGTCTCGCCCACCCTGCTCCTGGTTCCTTTCTGTCTCTCTCTTCTCTTGTGGTTATTTCCCTTTAGCAGCAAAAGGAATCTTTTTGCAGAACGCAGTATTACTTTCCTCAAACCCATTCTCCATCTCTTCTCAAATGGAAGTTCTTGAATGAGCAACAGATCTGGGAAATAGTCTTTTGTACATATTCCACTGAACGTCTCCGATGTTTTCCTTCCTCTGGTCATTCATCTGGCACTGATCTCTCCCTCCATCTTCCCCGAGCTTCCTCCCTAATGGCTCCTCCCTCCTCCTCCCCAAGACTGTCTCCGTGAATAGGCCACTCTCAGTGGAAGGATCACCTGGCTTTGGAAATCTTCATCACACAAAAGCTAGGACAGACAGAGAACTACACAAAAATGGGAGGGACAAAAGGAAGAAAGGACTCTGAGAATGAGTTGCTCATGGCTAAAGAGGAGCCAGGCATAGCTATGGGAAAGTCAGTGGATTATTTGGGATAAAGAGTTATGACAGGTAGCGCGACACTTAATGACTAGTCTATACTCGCCCTCTCCCGCCCCACCTCCCAAGCAGGAGATGAACATCAACTTCTTGTCAGTATGTTTTGGCTTCTTTTTTTGTTTTAAAGCACAGGATAGCTAGTGCCAAATGGAAAAAACAAAATATCTGTCTTAGACTTTAACTCTGTCTTTGACTTCATCTCTTACTCAGATGGAGACACAATACCCTGGATGGGAATACCATTGTGTTACGTTGTATGTATTTCTGTGAGAAGATACTTCTCTATGTAGAGGGTTTTACTATTGGATGATGAGGGAGGCAGGGGTTTCTTTTGAATGATTGAATAAGGAACAGAGAGTAAGTGGACATCAGTTCTGTGTAAAAAAAAAAAGTCTGGAAAGGAAATTAATGCATAAGAAAGTGATTCTTAAATTTGCAGGTTATTTGGGCATTCTGAGCAGAGTTACATAAGCTTGCAGGTGACTGTTGGTTACACTGGCAATAGAAAATTGTATTCCATCTGTCCATCCATCCATCCATCTAATTTTTATTGAGCATTGTCTGCGCGCATAGCCAGTGCTAGGTGCTGTGGGAGATCTACCAAGCTCACACCTGCTTCCTGCCATTAAAGAATTCTCAACATCGAAGCACAAAGAATGTACAAATTGGCATCTCCCCTTTCTAGGCCTTTTTTCCATACTTTCTCCCTTCCAGGCCTGAAAATCATCTTTGAAGCCAAAAGCTACAGCTCTCTTAGTATCTCCTTAGGAATTAAAGTGCCTACAAGACAAAATGCTAGCTTGGAATTTCTAAAAATTTAATTTGGTTTTTATTTTTTTTAATATGTGTATGGAAAATATTCTGTTGTATAGGGAGTTGTGGACACCCATTGATGGTTGGGTGATGAAAACTGGAGAACTACTAAACAGTGGTTCTCAAAAAACGGGTTGTAAAAAACAATCCAGCATTCAATATCCTTTTCCATTCATCTGGAAAATTCACTGACTTCCACACCCCAATAATTAGTTCCAGCCAACACACAATCCTGGGAGGGCTACTTGGTGTATCATCCTTAGACAACCTGAGTCATGGGCTGCTGAATAAAAACAATGTGATTGCAATTCAAGGAGGTCAAAAAATCGTTCATTCATTCACTATTCAACCACCATTTCTTGAGTGCCAACCATGTTACTGGCTTTGTAAATACAGAGATAAAAAATAAGGGTTTCTGCCCTCGAGGGACTCACAACCTCCAATAACAGAGGCTGAGAAGACAGCCAAAATGCCAAATGTGATCAGTTTTACGGGAGGGTTTGCTCACAATACTGCAGTAAGAACTGATGTGAAAGGGTTGGGGAGCATGTGCTGCCCGTGCCCAGGAGAAGGGGAGCTTGCAGAGGTGTATTTCTATGACCCCCAGCTTCTCTGTTATTGACATCTTTATATTTTGCCCCACACAACTATTATCCAGAGCTGTTAATCAATACAGACATGGGTTGCATTTCCTGGCATTTTACTCACCGCCTCCCCATCCCCAGCAGTGATCACAGCACCAGGTGCTCCCATCATAAGAAAAAATGACCATCAGAGTCTCTATCTTTGTCATCATTTCACAAACTCTGCAGAGATCATGGCTAAAACGTTTTGCTTTTAACAGGACTAATCATCATCATTGTTGTAATAACAGGATTTATACACTTCTCACAGTTTGTCACCCTCAGATGTAACAACTAGACTTTCTGGAGAGTTAAAGGGACATGCTGTGGTTGCACAGCTAGTAGGGGAAGAGCTAGAACCTGGATCACCTGATGCTGAAGCCCCAAGTGACCAGGTACAAATCCTTACAATCCCAAATGCTTTTTCTGTAGAACCTTGATAAAGTGAAGATCCACTGTGAAATTATAAATCTGTGGATCAATTGAAGAACTTATGGGGAGCCACCACTGAGACATAGATTAGAGGTGAGGACAGCTGTCTGGAACCAAGGTCATGTTATATAGCAACAAAAACATTGAACTGGAAACCTGAAGACCTGCATGGCTGCCCGCACACTACCTTGGCGTTGCATTAAGTCACTTAGTTTCTTTGCGTCTTACTCTCCATAGCTGTAAAATGAAGGGAATGAGATAGACTATCTCTAAGGTTAGGAGCACAGACTTTGGAGTCAGATTGCCTGTATTAAAATCCTGGCTCTGCACTTTCTGGTTGTTCTTCCTTCTGCTGTTTACACAACTAGATTAAAGGACTCATTATTTAATCTCTTTGAGCCTCAGTTTCCTCATCAAAATGAGGATAATAACTAGACCTACCTTACAGGATTGCTATGAGAACTAAATAAAATAAGTTAATAGTTTAAAGTGATTAAATAGTATGAGGCTTGACTAAATGCTATATAATTGTTTCTGGAATTTTTTTAAAAAAAATTGGGCCCCTTCAGCTTTACAGTATTATGAATCTTTGAAGCATTGTTATTACTGGAGGTGGAGAAAGAATGTAAAATTTACAAAGGAACTGGTTTAAAAGAAGAATGCTGAAATGGCAAAGAGGTGTGACAACTTCAGCAGGAAACCTAAGGAAGGATATAGTATAATAAGACATTAGCAATTTCATGGGTATAGGTGGAAATTTATGGGCAAGAATCTTAGCAGGGAAGCAGAGGGAGTTGGTGTAATGCTCTGGACCTTCCAGAAACAAAGCACAGCAGTCAAAGATACTGAAACTCCAGTCTGGTAAAATTCCCTGAGGACTCATTGCTACGTGCATTTTGTGGCGAACCCAGCTATCTCCTCTGCCAGTGAAGTTGGTGCTTCTCCTCACAAAACTTTGGGCCCTTTCCCCTGGAAGTTGCTCCATATACTACTTGTCCGGTTACCATCACTTGTGAAGCAGAGGGAAAATGAAAATATTCCAGTTGTCTGCATTCTAGTTCTGTGACGTCATCCCATAAACTGGTATAAACAAATACATTCAAGCTGGAAGAAGGCAGAAGCCTAAAGAGGTCTGTGTATTGGATCTGCTTGGTTTCCCTCATTCTTGATCAAATCTTGCACCTTATTCATGCTGTGGCCCAACCTGTAACTCCTCGCTGCCAGTTTAGCGGAAGAATCAACTGTTTAAAATAGGGGCCATCGGTGTTGGCGTCCCCTTCTATATGACTGGGAGAACACCTTGCAAATGTGTTGTGATGCTTAAATAAAATAAAACCCATGAACTCATCGAATACAGTCCTGCCACCCCACTGCCTGACTCCTCTTCCCTCTCACCTGCGCGTCCTCCTGCACCCCTCCCCTCCTTCCTTCTCTCCTCTCACTCTTCCCCCCTTCCTTGCATTCAGAATGACACAATCTGGTGACTAATTCCTGATCTGCTCTTTGATTTCCCTAGAAGAGGATCTGATCCCTCCAGGGGACACTGTTTTCCTGAGGCTAGTTAGCGACAGTGGAGGAATACAGAGTGTACTGGGACACAGGAGCAGAGCCTCGCCCAAGGAAGAGGGTTCAGAAGGGGCTTCGGATCGGCACAGAGCAAAAGAGCATGTGCAACTCTGTGCATTATTGTTCTGTCTCAAGGGGTTCTTTGCCCTTCACTGCTGTCTGAATCGACTGATTTAGGTGAAGGAGGAAATTATCATCTCTTAGGGACTCACTATGTCCTATGCTAGAATGCGTCAGGCAGTAATTTTTGGAGTTAGTGGTAGGGCTCTGAGAAGTCTCTGGATTCTTTCGCTTGCCTATAATTTCTGCTTCTCAGAAGCAGCCTGTCTTAGCGTTTGTGCAAGGAGTTTATGTGGGAAGCAATCTTAAGTTAGGAAGCAAAAAGTAGGGACTAGGAGAGTGAGACTGGTGAGGGGGAAAGCCAATGACAGTAGCTTTACTGAGCTGATAACCACTGTGGGTGACAGGGGTTTCATCCCACCAGGACTTTCTAGGAGAGCCTTATGAAGTGCATGTCAGAAGAGTCATGTAATCGATTCTCAATCTTACGTAATACTTCCATTCTAACATTCCCATCTCTTTCATATTTTGATCCCTTTTGCAACAGTTTGCCAAAGTCATTCCATCGTTTGTCACCTCATTCGCTAGGCCGTCAACTCGGGAGCACATTAGAAGTGCCTCTGGGAGTCTTTGCAAGGAGCTTGAACTTCAATTCACAAGAAAGTGCTGCCATGCCAATAAATCCTATGTCACACTCTACTCCCAGTCTAACTCCCTCAAAATTCACTCCTGCAGGTGCTCCCTGATTTCTGCGGATCTGTAATTAGCCAGGTCTTTCCATTGCAATTCCTTCAGTATGGAAACTGTTTCCTCCCGTGCCCTTCTAGGGACTGTATTTTGCAGCTGCAGTTGTGCTATGACCTGACTCTCGTTATTGGCCTGGGGGCACTGAAGGGAGATGGGGC
This sequence comes from Avahi laniger, assembly GCA_963575035.1. Classification (NCBI taxonomy): domain Eukaryota; kingdom Metazoa; phylum Chordata; class Mammalia; order Primates; family Indriidae; genus Avahi; species Avahi laniger. The sequence goes on along the minus strand of CAUYSK010004486.1, from coordinate 17,394 downwards.
ACATATTGAGGAGGACAGGAGTCTGATAGAGAGGCACCTGCCTCAAATGAGTTCTTGGCAGTGTCTCTAAGTAAGGGCAGGTTCCTTTCCTCTGGCAAGAGGAGAGGAGCTTCTCTTGCCTCCTAGGAGGTTTCAGGAGAATCCTTCCTCACTGTCGACTTACGTGTTCCCATGTGGGTCTCAGGGTCCCATTCTTTTCCCATTATTAGGATGTTCACATAGGAAATGTGCCAAAGTTGTACATTTAGTCTGTCTGGTAGTGCTGACATCATCACAGCATGTGCCTGGGTCTACTTTCTAGCAGTCTTCCCTGAGTTAATGGTTGGTAGACTTAACCCCTTCAGTTTCTTTTTTTAAGACTATCAAATATATTGAGACAAAGCCAGCCAACTGGCCACATGTTGTTCAAATACCAGAGCCACCCCATAACCCAATACGTCACCCTCTACCTCCTCCTCCTGATCCACCAAGGTGAGTGCCTTAGCATTTGTGATACTGGCACATGCCAGGAGTTACCACCACCCACTTGCCCCCAGCAGTGGGGTCTTCCCTGAACTCCACAATCCCATCTTGAGGGGTGATTTCTAGAGCCACTCCTGACACCAAATATCTTACCTGAGTTCCCTTGAAGGCAGAGAGTGAGGCAAAGGCTTATGTGGATTTTTTATTTCTTTGAAAGCCATTCTAGGGAGCAGGAGTTTGGGACCAGAAGAGTGAGACGGGGAGGAGAGAAAGTTGCTAGGAGGATACATTATCTGGTTGAGCATTGCTGATGGCAAGTGGTCATTCATTCTGCCAGAATGCTCTGAGGACTCTTAAGAAATGTGTCTTAGCAAAGGCAATATATGTAACCAAAATGTACCCCCATAATATTCTGAAATTTAAAAATAAAAAAGAAATATGTCTTAGAACTGTACAGTGAAAGATGGAAGGGCAAATACTCATTCATAGATTCCCAGTTACTCTCCTGCACTTCCAGGTTGCATATGTGCACCTGCCCTTCACTAGCATCCTATGTGCAGTGGCAGAGAAGCCCCAAGGGCAAGAAGCTACAGTTTGCGCGTGGGATGAGGTGCTACGTGAGTCGGCTGAAGCCAAGCAGAAATGGTCACCAAGTCCATACCTGAAAGAAGAGCACAGCAGTTCCTCATGCAGAGCCCCAGTTAAACAACCTGCCCGTTTCATGCCTGCCTCAAAGCAATCGAACAAATCCAGTTTCTCCTCCAAGTTGGAGAAACACAACCATGATGATGAAGCCATGGATCTCAAATTGCCACTCGGTCCTGCCCAGCACTTCTGCTACATTTCCTACTGTGTTAACTTTCTCCCACTCCACAATAACCTCACTCTCTCTCGTCACTTTGAGCCTTTTACATCTCCTCTCTCTCTAGCTTGCACTCTCTGCTGGTAAATGTGCCTCATAATTCATTGAGAAAATGGAGTTATTCTGGCAGGAAGTTCCTCATTCTCATAGTACCAAATCCACCAGCCTCCCTGCAGCAGTGCCCATGCCTTCCGCCCTCACTCCCAGGCTGTGGATAAAGAACTCCTGCTTCCAGTAGAGACCAGTCCTTTACAAATAGCAAAGTCCTTGAGAAAGCAAAAGGTCTTGTATCTAGCTCTTCTGAACTCTTACATTTTGGATCCCAGCCTTTTTCCTTTTCAAGGACTTTGCTATTTCTCCCTCTCCACCATACTATTTCCAGTAGCCACAAATAAATTCTAGTGTCTCCTATATTAAAAACAAAAATCCTTGACCACACATCTGCCTTTGCCTACCTCTTATTTTTCTGTTCCCATTAATAGCAAAATGTCTTGAAAGAGTTGTCTATAATTGCTTTCTCTACTTCCTCACCTCTCACACTCTCCCCAGTCCATTCCATTTGGATTTCTATTCAGATCATATTAATGGAATGGTTCTGTGGCTGTCGTCAAAGTCACCAATGATCACGATGCTGCCAAATCCAATATGCAGTCCATCGTCATCTTGTCTCTTGTCCTCTCTGCAGCACTTGATGCAGTTGACAACTCTCTCATTGAAGTACTTTCTTTTCTTGGTGTTCATGAAGCCATACTCTTGTGAGTATAAGACTCCCATCTTATTGGCTGGTTTCTTTCAATCTTTTTTGCTAAGTCAGTTTTTTCTCCCTACCTCTAAATGTTGGCTGCCCAAAAGGCTCTGTCTTGAGCTCCGTTATTTATTTATTTGCTTAATTTATGTAAGTTTCCTAGGTGACTTCATCTAGTGAAGATGTGGCTTTACATATCCTTTATATACAGTGACTCTCAAACATACGTCTCCAACTCCGGCCAGCCCTCAGAACTCTGGAGTGAACTATCTAGTCACCTCCTAGACATTTCCACACAGTGTCGCCAGGCACCTAAAATGTAACATGCCCCCCGTAGTAATTTCTCTTTCTTTTCAAATTGTTCCTGTTTTAGTTTTCCCCAGCTCAGTAAATGGTAAACTAAAGTCACATAGTCGCTCAAGTTTTCCTTAAATTATCTCTTTTTCTCACTCTTATATGCAAAACATAAACTGAAGTTAGTGAGCCTGGCTTTGTATCATGTCATCTACTCTCCTTTCCACCGATCACCCCCATCTGAGGTGCCAGCATCCCTTTCCAGGACTCTTGCAAAAGTCTCTTAGTTGTCCTGCCCACACAGCGACCAGAATGAATTTTTTTAAAAAAAGGAAATCAGATGGTATCACTTCAAAATCTTCCAATGGCCTCCTGTTACATTTAGGATCAAATCCAACACCTTCCCCGCCTTCCTTTCCCTATTACCCTCTTTCCTTGGTGGTTGTGTTCCAGATCCATCGCTTCCTTTCCTTTCCTCGTGCCAAGCTTCTTCCTGCCTCGGGATTCTGGAACGTGCTGCCCCCTCTTCTTGGCATGTTCTTTATACAGCCAGCTCACTCTTGCCATTTAGATCCCAGCTTAACTATTATTTGCTCAGAGTGACCTTTCCTGCTTATGCAGTACCAAGCAGCTGCGTGGTCACTATCTATTTTATAGCCTTAATTAATTCTCTGAATAGCTGCTACCATTAGTTAATATTTTTATTGTCTCCATGTTGTGGTTATGGTTTGCTTATTATCTCCCTTTCCCTTCAGAGTCACAAGTTCAAGGGCTGTGTCTAGCTTGTTCATATCTGTTTCTGAAACACTTATCCCAGTATATGATAGACACTATGTGTTAAAGGAACAAGTCAGTAAACATTGTGCGCTCACTCTGCAAGAGCAGCTTCGAGACAATACTTCTAGTCTTGCTCTTTCCTTACAACCAGATTTCTGCCTCCCACTTCTACCCCAGGATCTTCCTATGTGGAAATTCTGGAAGCTCCTTCTACAAATAAGGTGTTTGTTCAGTACTTTACTTTAGTACTTTAGTACATCAGGGTTTGGAGAGAATTTGAAAAGCAACCATAGAATCGCCATAACACTGAGACGTATCCAAGGCTTTTCTAGCCCTTCAGAAACCTGCTGGTAGAAGGAAGCTAATCCGGGATTTTAGTTTATGTTTTTTTAATAGACTAGACTTTGCTTTCTAACAACAGTGTGAATTTCACCCTAATGCACTGTTGGTGAATAATCACAAGGACATAAATCTGCCACAGAATTAAATGCTTTCCTTAAAAACCTTCAAAATGACTTTTGACCCTAGCCAATTTTACTTCTCAAGTATGCTAGCGCCATTCCCTCTCCATCACGGTAAGTCCCGCTCACTGGTGTAGACAGTCTGACACAGCGCTAGAAAGGGCATGTCACTTTTTATTGGGGATGTAAGAAAAGAGAGATTGCTTGGTTGAATATGCCAGAACTGAGGAGCCAGACGCCCTGTGACAGATGCCAGCCCACAGGTGCCTGGGAAATGACACAAGCCAGGGGATTATCCACATGAGAAAGTTATTTTTTAATTAGACAAAAACAGGCTTACTCAACATCACCTATGTCTCCATTAGAGGTGTTGAGACTCAGGTTTGCCTTTGTGTCTTTGCCCATGCTTCCCTTGTACTATAAGTGAGCCCTGCCTTTCCTGGGGCCAGTTCCTCCACAGTGTCACACAGGAACCCATGGTTTAAGTTAATTGTCCCTTCTATCTCTCTAAAGGTGCGTGAGGTTGTTGAACTGGAAGTCTTCCACAATCATGCAGTAGCGTTGTAATTAACCAGTTTGGTACTTACAAGCAGAGGCTCCAGAACCTTAATTAATGAGGGCTATTACCATGGAAAATTGCCTTACATTTCTATGAAATAACAAAGGAATTGTCTTCTGACCTTGTGGCTCTAAGGCAGCTATACTTCAAAAGGGACAAATGAGTCTAAGAATGGATTTCTGAAACAGATGCAATGCAAAGATACAAAAAATAGCCATGTGAATTTGATGTCTGTGTTTTGGGCTTATCCCAAGTGGTATGCATGGAAAATAGCCCTTTAGTCAATGAACAGAAATGTGGGTATGGCTATGCTAGAATAACAACACATTGTACTGTGATGGTCTCCTGTTCACATGCCACTGTGTGGCACTTGGTGATGTGGTGGTAAATCATTGTCACCATTTTGGTTGTTAGGCAGGGCTTCTCTTGGTTGGAGTTCCATACCAAAACAACTATATATTCAAATATATTGGAGATTTTAGGCATTTTCTAAAAAGGAGGTATGTTTATGCTTGGGAATTTACAACGGAGTGCAAGAGGTGATTTATTAATACCTATCTGATTAATGTGGATGAGTGAATTACGAAGTAGGTTTATTCTTGAATGTTCATTCAACTGGAGAAAAGCAAACAAAGATGAGTGACCAAAGGCATTGCACTTGTTTTGATGGCGGGGACTGATCGGGAAGCAAGCAGGTCAGCGTGGCGGAGGGAGAGTGGCAGTGGTGGGCTGCATGCAGGAGCAGCAAGATGCTCTGTGGGATGCTGGGGTAGGTCAGCGCCCAGCCCCTGGAAATGGGAGAGTGTGAGCGGTGATGGGCGAAGGTGTGTGCAGGTGGTGCCAGCATATGAGGGGCTGTTCAGGAGAATTCCTGCGAGAGCAGGCAGGTGGGCGGGTGGTGGCCTCTGACCTATGCCGTGAGTGTTTGAGACTTAGCATGTGTTTGAGCCAAGTAGATGGTTTTCGTATATTTTAGAGAGGGAATGTTGGGACATAAAGGCATCTTTAGTCCTTATGCACATGGCTGAATTGGAAAGAGGTGCTCGTTGACGCAAGTCTTCTCTGTGTTTCCACTTACGGCATGAAGGGGGCCAGCAATTCGTACGCCTTTTTAAACTAAATGCCAAAGCCACAGAACCAGTGAAAGCCCCATGGTGTATGAACTTTGTCACGTCTACTGAACTTAACCTCCTATGACAGAGTTTGCCTACCAGGAACATAGGCAGCATTATAGTTTCTCTTATTTACATTTTTATCATCTCCAGTCCCACTGGAGTTTCCTAGAGAAGCTTCCCAACACCATAAAATGCTGTAGGGCAAAGCAAGCACTTTACACTTGGGGATGAGCCAGCAACAACTCCAGCTTCTCCCCTCGCCGCCCCATGCAGCTGTGGAACTGCCTCGGTCCAGGTCTCTGCCTTTTTTTCTCTCTTGGTACTTCCTCCCTGGCACTAGAAAGCGTGTGTGGACTTCCACAGCTGTGGTTCTCTCCTTGAATACTCTTCATTGAGTTTCTTGAATGACCTGCCTGAGAGGCTTTGTTCCTCCCCTTAGAAGAGGGAGAAGGAGCATGCGTGGACACGTCATGCAGGCAGCTGAGGTGCTGCTCTTGGAACTGGACTCGCAGGTTCTCCTGAAGAACTGTACAGGAGCCAGGGCAGCCGAAGCCCTGCTCGGAGCTACAGAGAAGTGGGGGTGAGGGGGTGGCATGGGAACTGGGATGGGGGGCATGGTGTCCCAGAATAGGAGGCCAGGGTCACCATGTCGAAGCATAATGGTTGTCCATGAGAGGCAAAGGCTTTCCTTTCATAATGAGAAAGAGGAATGAATCATCATCATAGATTCAAGAGACAAAGGAGGTCGTGGAGGAGAGAGAAGAAGAAAGATGTCAAAGAGGAAAAGAGAAAGTGCTCAAAGAAACATCATCCTTCCTGGTTAAGGGCTGTGCCTGGGTGCCTGACCCTAAGCTCCTATGTTCCCTCTGGGATTTGTTTTCCTTTTCTTCTTCTAAGGGTCACCACAAAGGAAGCAAAACCGCAGGAGACAGAAAAAGAGACTGTGATTTGAAGCAAGAGAATGAGGCTGTTTTCCTCTTCCCCCACTCCCATCCCCACCCCCAGACTGTGCCTCCACCTCCACCTGCAGGGTTTGCATGTTTTCCACTTTCGATTTATGACAGCCAAGGCAAAGGTCGGGTGGTCTTCAGAGGTGGTGGAGGGATAGGAAATCCTTAAAAAGAAGGTGACCATCTATTGTGGTTTGGGACAAAGAAGATGGTTCTTATGGGTTCTGTCACTTCTACTGCATTATCATTCAACACATATTTACTAAAGGTCTACTGGGTACAACAGATTCTGTGTCTGGAGTCCTACAGTGCCAGCTACAGAGTTGGGCACTTTCAGAAGATTATCCTGTTTGGTTCATATTGCTGTACTGTTAGGTAGTTCTTGTAGAGCCATTTTACAGAGGAGGAAACTGAGGCTAACGGAGAATAATTTACCAAAGAGTTGGTGATGGAGATAATATTCCAAGCAGGGCTGAGTTTAATTCTAGTGATCTTTTCATTATTCTGCACTTCCTTGCTTTTATTTCGAGTCAGAAATTTTTTATTACCTGGAATTGCTATGCTCTGCCTGTTTTCCAAGCTGTGGTATATTTTAGAATCAGCCAGACCTGGTTATGAATCCCAGGTCTACTGGGATTCATAACCATGTACTTTTATTTAACTTTTATTAAGCTGTACCGTTTACAAAAAGGAGATATTCATTCCTAAATTTAAGGATTTCTGCAATGATTGAGTGAACACACACACACACGCACACACACACAGCCTAATATAATGCAAACATACTTATTACATAGCAAATGCTAGTGTCCTTTCCCTCATTTCCCCTTCTGATGAGAACTTACTCTTCCTATTTTCTGTGCTTGCACAAAATTTAGTAGCTTTCTATAATTCTTATTCCTATGGTTGAAGAACCAAGCCCTGGCATATTTAGTCACACCAGGGTAGGCACAGTATGCAGAGATGATGAATGGGAAGGACTTTCTCAGTTGCAAAGACCAAAGATTGTAGAACCGACACCACCATGTGTGGACAAGGCAGGAATAGAAAAATAGGACCGTTTGGCCATTCTGAGTCCCTTCTATTTTGTGTTTTCCTAAAGAACATCATACGACATTCACTCCTGGAGAACAGAAATGTGAGAAAGGAGAATTTCTTTCATTGAAAGCATTTATTTCTTTCTACTTTTCCTTTTCACCTTCATCCCATACCCTTATCTTTCATCTGTCTTGAGAAATTCACTATCAATTTCATATTTCACCTGCCATGGTCCAATTGTGACAACAAAATGTGTGGCCCATTCAGCCAGGATCCTTCCCAAAGAACAAAATATTAAAAGTTAGAAAAACCTTACATAAGGTGCCACCGCACGATTGCTGTGGAGCCTGAGAGCTTAGTGCTTTTTCATATTAGGTGCTTAGATTAGTACTGGCTCGTTGCACAGCCATTTATTTCAATGCATTATTCAAGTCTCTTGTCCTCCACGAAGTCTATTCTGACTTCACCTCCCTACACTGTGCTCTCATGTCTCTAAACTTGCACAGTATTTATTTCCTGTTGCATCAGCCTAGTCCAATTCCTGCATTTAATCAATGAGCATTAATGAAGAGGCTGTTTCATGCAGAGCTTTGCATTAAGTTTGCTGTAGATAAAGAGGTAAATTAGATATATTTTTATAACTCGGGAGTTTTCAACTTGCTGATGGTTTAGGTCATAATTATCTACTGAGAATTTAGTTGTAGATATTTTAAAAGAAACCTACAGAAAGGATTTTGTGGCTGTTAGCTGAGTGATCTTGGACTCAGATCATTAGGGACAGGTAATGATTTTTAAATAGATATTGTGGGAGAAGTAAGCAAATGCTGGGAGAAATGTACCTCCATCACCACATTGTATAGGGATAAAATTCCACTTCCACAGATCTTCTGGTTAAAATTCTGTGGAAATTGACATGATGAATTATAATGACCTAGAAAAGGACTTGCTCTCATGATGTCACCATGAGAAGTTTTATTTTGTTTTATCACCAGGGACCATATTTCTGCAATATGCTTCTGCAGCTCGTGCACAGTAATCTTAAATTGTTCGTTTGAAAGATCAGAGTTCAGATTCCCTGAGATCATTCTTTCAGAGCATAAGCCCCAGATTTGTTAAGATGTAATTTTTACTTGCACAGTCAGTAACTGTTCTAATGAGCAGAGAAATATAGTTCAAGGAGCCTTTCATTCACTCGCTCATTCATTCTTATACTTATTCATTTGTGCAATCACGTATTCATTCAAAACATTTACTAAGTGTTTACTGCGTGTTACTTAAGAGTTAGGAAAAAGACAAATGTTTAACCTGCTATGCAAGACTATTTCTGGAAAGCCTTATATTATTAAGAACTTTGGTAGTTGTTATTTTAGTATTTCCCAACAGAAACAAAAATATTTCTCAGTCTAATGGTGCAATAAGTTTAACTTGAGTGTTGCTAGCCAGACTCCTGGAATTTGCTTTCTGCCTTGTCTGCACCGTTCTAGGAGAAGTGAGTGTGACGTGGAAGATGATAAGTGAGAGGCTTCAGAAAAGTGAATGAATGAATACATACATAAGAATTATTCCCAGAATAATTCACCCTGTCAGGTCATTTTTTAAAAATTTGGCTTCATCTTGTTAGTGATCATCATTGTCGTCTTCATTACTTCGTTACTTCATCATCATAACTACCATCACCACCACCGTCCATCAGTATTTAGCACCATAACACGCATAGTACTCCAGCAATGCACTCAGGAATATTTTACTGAAAAGATTGGACCACTGTCTTCAGGAGCTTGGCACCTAATTTGATTTTAATAACGTGGTGATTGTGCATAAAAACATATTTCTTAGAATTCTGAAACTCCTTGGGAAGCTCTTTACTTTGGTTCTCGAAAGAATTAGGTGCTTTGTGTTTATAAAATATATTCTCAGAATATTTGATCTTCTCAGTCTTTCTTATCCTTTTTGGGGCAGGTGAAAGTCTGAGGAATCTCCCAGAGCTTCCCCTTTGGGCTTGAGATTAAGAGGCAGCGTCAATGTTATTCATCAAAGTTCAGAACCCACAAAATGCTTAGGACGCAGCATGACTCCATGGGATGGGGACATTTTACAGAGGAGATATGACCTTTTTTAAAAAGAGCTTAGAGTCTGGGTCAACTTTAAATCATAAGCATAGAAATATAATATTTCCTAGACTCCTCAAGTCCCTAAGGAAACTATTTCTCTCCAGTTTCTCTAAAGAAAGAACTGTTCTTTGTTTAAAAATCTCCTCCATATCAAGTCTCTGTCATGGACTATTTTTTCCCCGCTGCATCAGAGGAAGTATCTTACTGAATAGATCTGCTTCCCTCCTGTTTGCTGAGACTTATTAAAAGAGCTGACTGCAAACAGATTTTTACTGCCTCAGTGTGGACTTACATCAGGTAGCACCCAATAAGATTTGACAGCCTGACATCTCCCATCCATCAGCAGTGGTGGGTGGGGGGGGGACAGGAAGGGGAGAGTCTTATTCCTGCCCTCTTCCTGAGAGACAGACTTTGGTGGAGTGATACAGGGTCCATTTTTAGAAATCGATTTAATTTCTGAGTTGGAGTTTTAGGGGTTTCGCTTTTGGGATATAGGGCTAGACATGATACCCACCTTACCGATGCTAGACAGAACCTGAAAAATTATACACTCTTAAGGTCACAAAGGAACAAAAGAATGAGTCCTTAGGAGGAAGGAAAAAAAAAATCCTTACAAAACACCGGGGACAGATCACCTCAAACACTACGCATTGTTTTCTAGCCAGGCAGCCTAACAGATCATTGCAATTGGTAATAATATCAAGCTTTTGTAATGAGAAGAAAATATTTTATAAACCCAGCTTTCCAAATATGTAAGCTTTATTGTCCCAACTTTTGCCCCATCTTCCCTGTTTCTTTTTTAAAGCATTTGTGATACTGATAGAAAGAGAAAAGAAAAACTACAACCAGATTCTGAGTTGTTCGCTTAAAGAATTCGTGTTTACATTCTTATATATGCACTTATGTGTTGATCTATTGTCAAAAAATCATCTACCCAAAAAATGGACAGATGATTTTTGACAATATCAATTACAATGATTTGAAGGAGTGAGCATCACCAAGGGAAAGCTGAGGCGAAGGGATTCTGGATGAGCCAGTAGTGTTTTAGTAGTATTGTCACACTCAGGAGCTCTCAATTAATAAAGAGATAAAAAGACAAACTCTTAGAATTGAGGTACTGCTTTTCCTGTCCTGCATTAGAACATGGCTGAAATTGTCCCTATGTATTTCTAGAAATTTTTCAATTTGACATCTATTGATTTTAGCACAAAACAAGGATGTAGGGCAAACTAACAAATTGATGAATAAAAACAACATAAGTTTCTTCAAGAATATTCATTACAGAAACTGAAACAACAAAGTGCTAAGCATTTAAAGGAAGGAAATTTGACAGAAAAAATAATGTGGTGTCTGTAGTAAAATTCCGGTAGCCCACTAATCAGTAGTCATCTTGGCTGAGTTCAATTCCTGTAACAGTGAAACAGTGTCCAAATGCTTTACAGGCTTCTTAGATGATTTGAGAATGGACAAACTATATAAAAATCATTGTAGTGACAGCTGTATAATAGAAGGGAACTAGCAGTGTGATTTTTATACAGTTTCAAGAGAGCCACAGACTACTGTTAGGTTTTATTATGTGACACAGCTTGCACCTGGATCCCCCTAAGACCAATGTTGATGAATAGGTAGCATGCATAGACCCACTGCTCCATTAGTCATTTCTCTTTGATACTATATTTCAGATGTACCTGTTCCTTCCTATTCAGAGTTCTAGCACTCCTGCTGCTAGATTTTACTACTATATTTAGTCTCTCTCTGGGATAATTCATATTGTGTCAATCAACCTTTACCAGTACTGGTTGAGCTTTATATTTACTCACATGACATTTTCTGTTTCAGTTATCTTTTTTAACATTGACATTTATATGATCATATCAAATGCAGTCTTTATTAATGTGTTTATATGCTCATTTTATTTGTTCATTTACAATTCACCATAGCCTGAAAGGAGTTACTTTCGTCATAAATAATATACCTTTATATTCTTTCCACCGGCAAGACACACTTCTTCCATTGTCATCGAAATCTAGCGAAAACAGCAGGAAAGCATCTTTGACCCTTTATCTGTGTCTCTTTTGCATTTTCCCAGTACCTCAAGGAAACTTCTAGCAGCTTTGCCCACCTCCTTCCTCTGTGACAATATGCAAAAAGACAAACAAAAAATCCCATACAAAAAAAGCAAAAAACATTGTGGTTTTATATTACTATTACCTAATGGTAATTACTATTACCTACTACAGTAGCAGCTATAGTTCATCCAACATTTGCACCAGACACAAGTTCTATCTACTTTATATTGTGGTGTAGTTGGGGTTCTTTAGCTTGTGACAGAAAACTAACCTTTACGAACATATTTAACTAAGGAGGTGAAAGACCTCTACAGGGAGAATTATAAAACACTGAGGAAGGGTATAGCAGAGGACATAAACAGGTGGAAAATCATACCATGTTCTTTTTGCTGGTGGAAGATCTTACTTAAAGCATGGCACTTGTTCTTGAGGCCACATCAGAAGAACAAGAACAAGTGATGTAAGAGGAAGGAAAAAGAAGTTGATTACTTTGCCAACAGAGAAGGAAAAATTGTAAACCTTCTAGTCTCAAAATCCAAATTTTCTGAACGTAAGCAGAAATACAGAGCATTTAAAGGGAAGGCCTCTCAGTTCTGGGCTATTGTGGTTAACTATTCTAATTGCCCCATCTCTGCCAAAGACAAAGCCCCACCTGGGCCCACCTGGGGGGCTGGCGGACACTCTGATGTGGCAGAGTTATCTCTTGTAACAAAGGACTTAACCTGCCTCAGGGATGCAGGACAGGCCTCAGTTCCCAAAAAGAGTGGGGGAAGTTTTAAAGAGAGAGAAAATATATTTGCAATATTTTCAGGCCATTCCCTCTGTTACACTATCTTGATATTCATGGTTACTGACTAATCAGGGCTGTGATTGCTGAAGGCTGGAGTGGCTGTGGCTATTTTTTAAAATAAGATAAAAATGAAGTTTGTCAAATCCATTGATTCTTCCTTTCATGAAAGATTTCTCTGTAACATGTGATGCTATTTGATAGCATTTTACCACCTGTATAATAACTTCTTTTACAATTGGAGTCAAACCTCTCAAATCCTGCCACTGCTTTATCAACTAAGTCTATGTATCCTAATATTTTTGTCACTTCAACAATGTTCACAACATCTTCACCAGGACTAGACTTCATCTCAAGAAACCACTTTGCTCATCCACAAGAAGGAACTCTTTATCCAATCAACTTTTATCATGAGATTGCAGTGATTCAGTCACATCTTTTCAGGCTCCACTACTAATTTTAATTCTCTTGCTATTTCCACCACATCTGTCATTACTTCCTCCACTAAATTCTTGAACTCCTCAAAGCCATCCATTAGGATCGGAATCAATTCCTTCCCAACTTTTGTTAATGTTGATATTTTTGTCAGGCTTGGGGGTCTGAAATGTTGGTTTTTGGTACGCTCCTGGCCAAAGAATGACCAGACTTACCAAAGTGAGGCAAGCATGAAAACGAGGTTTATTGAAGAGAGAAAGATAGAACTAACTATAGAGGAAGAAAAAGATATAGATTTACAGAGTGTGATACATATGCCATAGATGACAACCAGACCCATTGTTGCAGAAAAGGTAGAACAAAAGGAAGGCCTGGTTATGGTCTGCATTTTGCTTTATGGTGCCTGGATTGGGACCTTCCTGTGGCTCAGACGTCACCATGGAACCATTTGGATTGGACAGTTGGGAGTTGCATGACCTGAATCTTACTCTGCGTGCGTGTTTTTCTAGGTCAATTTCCAGACTCTATTATACTTATGCTGTTAGGCCAGTGGGCTAGAGAGTCCTCTGCATTCTTTTGCAGTTGGCATGCTAAGTTATGATTGGCAGATTCGGAAAGTGTTCCCTTCTCCCCCAGGTATGACAGTAGCTCAGGGAAAGATGAGGGCAGGATCAAGATGGGGCAGGACCAAGATGAGGGCCTGGGGGCCACCCTCATTCTTCTTCCTAAGTAGGGCAATTGCACCAAGGTACCCACTTTCGTGCCTAGGAGACCCAGAATCCCTATCTAACTACCTAACATTTTGATCTCCTTCCATGAATCATGGATGTTCTTAATGACATCTAGAATTGGAAATTCTTTCCAGAAGGTTTTCAATTTACTCTGCCCAGATCCATCAGAGAAAAAAAAATATCTAAGGGAACTATACCCTTACAAAATGTATTTCTTGACTAATAATATTTGAAGGTGGAAATTATCCCTTGATCCATGGGCTGAAGAATGAATATTGTGTTAGCAGGCCTAAAAACAACACCAGTCTCCTTATGCCTATCCATCAGATCTCTTTGATGACCATGTGCATTGTCAATAAAAAGTGATATTTTGAAAGGAATCTTTTTTTTTCCTGAGCATTGGGTCTCAACAGTGGGCCTAAAATATTCAGTAAACCATACTGTAAACAGATGTGTTGCCATATAGGCTTTGTTGTTCCATTTATAAAGCACTGACTGAGTAGAGTTAACATAATTCTTCAGGTCCCTAGGATTTTCAGAATGATAAATAACCATTAGATTCAACTCAAAGTCATCAGCTGCATTAGCTTGTAATAAGAGAGTTTGCCTGTCCTTTGAAGTTTTGAAGGAAGGCACTGATTTCTCCTTTCTAGCTATGAATGTCCTAGATATCATTTCTTCCAGTAGAAAGGTGTGGCATCTACATTGAAAATTTGTTGTTTGTTGTACCAATTTCTATCACTTATCTTAGCTAGATCTTCTGGATAACCTGCTGTAGCTTCCATAACAGCAATTGCTGCTTCACCTTGCACTTTTATGTTATGGAGCTGGCTTCTTTTCTTAAATCTCATGAATCCACCTCTGTGGCCTTCAAACTTTTCTCTTGCTGTTTCCTCACCTCTGTCAGCCTTCAAAGATTGAAGAGAGTTGGGGCCTTGTTTTGGATTAGGCTTTGGCTTAAGACAATGTTGTTGCTGGCTTGATCTATCCAGATCACTAAAACTTTCTCTATATAAACACTAAGGCAGTTTTTCTTTCCTATGATTCCTGTGTTCACTGGAGTAGCACTTTTCATTTCTTTCAAGAACTTTTCCTTTGCATTCACAACTTGGCTAACTATGCGGTACAAGAGGAATGCATAGCTTTTAGCCTATCTCTGTTTTGACATGCCTTCCTCACTAAACTTAATAATTTTTAGCTTTTGATAGAAAGTGAGAGATATACAACTCTTCCTTTCACTTAAACACTTAGAAGCCATTGTGAGATTATGAATTGGCCTAATTTTGATACTACTGTGTCTTAGAGAATAGGGAAGCCCTGGAAGAGAGAGAGGCATGGGAATAGCTGGCAGGTAAAGCACACATTTATCAATTAAATTTGTTATCTTACAGTGGTGCAGTCCATGGTGTCCCAAAATAGCTACAACAGTAACATCAAAGATTGCTGATCACAGATCATTATAACAGATATAATAATAATAAAAAAGTTTGGAATTTTCAGAGAATCACCAAAATGTGCCACAGAGACATTTAGTGAGCACATGATGTTTGAAAAATGGTGATGATAGTTTTTCTCAAAGAGTACAACAAACCTTTAATTTATAAAAAACACAATATCTGCAACTGCTGTGCAGTAATAATAATTAAAAAAATATATGTATATATTAAAAATGCAATATCAGCATAACACAGTAAAACAAAATGAAATGAAGTATGCTTTTATAGCTATGGATATCTGAACCAATCACTGTGGTCAAGGGCATCGATATTCTTATTGGCCAGACCTGGATAACATACCCATAGGCGGACAGGGTAAGTCACAGTCCAATTTCATGAAATGTTTCCAAAAGAAAAAAAGAGTTCTGTTGTGAGAAAGGGAAAAGGACATGTTGTGGGTGAGGGCAGGCACAAGCATTGATATCCATTACATCATTTAGTAATCTAATTTAATCTTAATGACACCTCTGTGAAATGGATATTATTATTAATCTTATAGATAAGAAAATTAAAACTCATAGAAGTTGGTATTATTTTAGTGATCACACAGTAATAAGAGGTGTTCCTGGTATTTGGCTTTTGGACTGTCTAATGCTATAGATTCTGGGCTTTCAAATTTCCATGAGTAGTTATTTATCCTGTTAGACAAACACTAAAGTGTGGTTAATTCAAACAGCCCCTCCTCTCCTCGAAACTCTGCCATCTCTCCTTACACTCAACAGATTCAGTGGCCTGCTACTTCTCAGTGAAAAGTCAAAGCTATTCAGTAGTAATTATCCCAATCGTCTGTCACTCTACCAAGAGACATTTACATTTCTAGGCATCCTTTTTTTCTTTACTTTTATTTAAATGGAAGAGAAATTTCTTCTCCAATGAGACTAATCTTACAGCAATGTTTTATATTACACCCCCTTCTCAATTCTTGAAGTTGTTGCTCGATCATCTTCTGTCTCCTCTCTATCTTCAACCTTACTACTGGCCCCTGCTCAATAACATTTAAACTTAGATTTATAAAATCTCCCTTCACTCCATTCACCCACTCCAGCTATGTTCCTCTTTATATAATCCTTATCAGCCAGAATGTTTCAGAGTTTTCTACACTTGCTGACTCTATTCCCTCCTTCCATCTCTATTCTTCAAGTTATGGCTGTCTCTTCCACCTCCATTCCCCTACCAAGAAAAACCTGTGCTAAGATAAACAATGAAGTGCAAGTTGATAAATCCACTACATCACCTTGAGACCTTATTATACCTGATATTACTGCAGCTTTAAAAACAGTTGATCATACACTTTTTTGAAACTCCTAAATCTGAAGTTCCTCAAACATTGGTCCCAAATTATCTTTTCATTTTCACTTTACACAGCCTCTCTATGTTATCTCACATACACCAATACATTTCATTTACCATCTGAATGCTGATGACTCTCCTGAATTTAGATGCCATCCTCTTATATGTTCATGACTCTCTTAGCATTCCAGACATCTGTATCCAACTGCTGGTTGACTATTTCCGATTGGATTCTTCAAAAGCACTTTCACTTTATCATGTCCAATAGTAAGTCTGAATTTTTCTCCCCTAAAATGAGTACTTCCATAGGTCTGCACATTTCAGTATATGACACCTATGTGTATATATATATATATATATATATATGTATATATATATAGTTCCTAAAGTCAAAACCACAGATGTTTTCCTAGACTCCTTTTTCTCCCTCACCAACCACATTTTATTTATCACCAAGTGTTGTAAGTTCTACAGGAAAAGTGTGTCTGAATGTGAAGACAAAGCAGAAGAATAGTGGAAGTAAATTTACTCACTTCCTAAATTTACTCACTTCCCTCATCTTTATTTCTATGTCTGTAGTCCAAGATACTATCTTCTCTCACCTGATATTCTACCACACTTTTCTAACTGGTTCCCAGTTTGTGATGTTAGGCCATACAGACCATTTTCCACATTGTAACTGGATTGAGTTTTTTTAGATCTGATCATGTCATTTCTCAGCATAAAATTCATCCATCCCCCTTGCCCTACCATCATCCAGTGGTTCACAATCTTACAATGCCCTTTGCAATCTCAGCACTGTCTACCTCCCCTACCACTCTAGCATCATCTTCCACTATTCTTCTGCTTTGTCTTCACATTCAGACACACTGAACTACTTATTGTTTTTTTATGAGCTACATTTTGTTTCCAAAGAAACATTCCTGTGCCCTAAAAACATCTATTAGATGTCTATATGATGTGTTCTCAAATTACTTTGTGTTCATTACATGGTATTACAGTTGCCTATTATATCAGTCAGGGTTTATCAAGAAAACAGACATCAGTTCAAGTAATCCAAGAAGAAAGAGATTTATTTATTTATTTATTTATTTATTTTTATTTCAGCATAATATGGGGGTACAGATGTTTAAGTTACGTGTGTTGTCCTTGCCCACCCTCCTCCCTTCAGTCCAAGTTTCAAATATGTCCATCCTTTGTGTGGTGCGCATT
>CAUYSK010004485.1:0-11705 GCA_963575035.1 Avahi laniger | reverse complement strand
ACTTGCATTTCCCTAGTGTAATGATGTTGAGCATCTTTTTGTTTATTTATTGGCCATTTGTACATCTTCTTTGGAGAAATGTCTATTCAAATTCTTTGACCATTTTTAAATGGAATATTTTCTTTATTGTTGAGTTAGTTAAATATCTAGGAATATATTTAACAAAAGATGTAAGAGACTTATACAGGGAGAACTATGAAACACTAAAAAAAGAAATCATCCCTTCCCTTTTAATCCTTCCTGTGTACATTTTCAGATTAATTTTCCTTAATACTAAATCTAGACAAGTAACTTGATCAAAAATCTTTAACAATGCCAACATTTCTGTTATGTGAATTATAAAATGGTTACCTTGGCTCTCAAGGAGCCCCGTGATCTATCTGCTCCCAGACTATTTTCTTCATTTATTTTTTACTACTTCCATTCATCCACCTTATGACCCAACCAAAATGACTGATTTGCTGCACTGACATGGATCACACTTTCCATCTCTCATGCCTTGTGATATTATTTTACTCCCAGATTATTCTCTCTCTAGCTTCACATGTTCAAATCTTGCCATTTTCAAAGAACATCTGCTCCATAGTCCTCTGAATTATAAATAATTTTTCCCTCTTCTGCCTTTATCCATCTCTCATATGCCCCTATGTAATATTCTATTTTTAATAGTTATTGCTCTGTATATCTTATGTTCCTTACAAGACTAAGGACTCCTCAATGATAGAGACTGAACTATTTTAACTTTTATTCTCTACAAAGCCTAGGGCAGTGTTATACACATACATAATAGGTGTTTAGTTAATATTTGTTGTATTTAACTGGAATTTGTAGTTAATAAAACACTGGTTTAAATGAAGATTAAATACAAGATGTTTAATGGTTTCTGAGAATGCTTCTGAGATGTGGTATTATGTAGTCTTAGTAACGGTGCTACTGCATATTGAAAGTAATTTATTTATTTTAATGATCGAAATTGTTAAAGCTCTCAATATGTGCTTATTAAAAATTCTCTTTGTGATTAAAAAAAATAGAAAGACCGAAAGTTTTAAATGACTGATTTTACCAGGACACACACTAGTATTGAGTACTTTATTTTATTTCATATGAGTTTGTTTTTGGATGATTTGACTCACAATGCCAGAAGCAAATTCCACTTATTCATAGATTTCAGTTATTTAAGATTAATCATTTTCTCTCAGAAAATTTTAATTTTTAAAGTTTTATCAAATTACCTCTTGAGTGAACTTAGGGAGGTTGTATGTTTCCAGGAATTTGTCCATTTCCTCCTCATTGTATAGTTTTTGGGCGTAAAGGTTTTTGTAGTAATCGAAAATAATGTTTTGTATTTCCGTGGCATCTGTTGTGACCTCTCCTTTTTCATTCTTGATTGAGTTAAGTCTAAAAACTCTTTGCTTAGTCCCAGGTCTTGAAGATTTTCTCAATACTTTATAATTTTATGTTTCACATGTAGGTCTGCATATTTTTAGTTCATTTTTGTAAAATATAGTTTAGGTTTTTTTTTTTTTCCTGTGGATGTCAAATTTCTAGAACCAGTTGTGGTAGTCTCCAGGGATTGTAAGGAACTCACTGTTGAATGAAAGTAAATTCAAAGGCCTTTCATGAGTTAATGTTAATTTTGCTTATATTTTAAAGGAAAAATACAAAAATTTAAAATCTATTCTACTAATTTCAGTGTTAATTCTTTGAAAATATATGTAGTAATTTAGAATATTCGTTAGACATAATTTCTCTTTTTCATTTTGAAACCCATAATCAAAAAGAATTATGTCACTTGGATAATTTTAGTTCTAGTTGATTGTGTTCAAATTTACAAACATAGCCTTTTACTATTATATTTTAACTTTTGTCCTATTTTTTAAACCTGCCTTACAGATTGGCAACATATTATAAAAAGTTTTGCATTTATGCTACTTTTTTTAACAAAATAGTGAAAAAAGAACAATAAGAATGAATAAGTTGTGTAAATATTTTTTCTCGTATCTGCCACCTCTTTTTCAGTCACCCACTAGTACTCAAACAATGAGTTCATAATTTACACTTATTCAGACCCTATGTTATACCTATAAACAGGTCTCCTTGCATTTCTCTCTCTCAATCTCTTTCGTTCTCTGTCTCTGTTTCTGTCTGTCTCTCTTTTATTTGTCCAATTTATCATTAAGTAATCTGCATAGGGCAAATCTTTTTTTATCTTTATGTCCAAGTGGCTTTTGTAGAAAATTAATTGCTATTTTGAAGATGGGAAATTAAATAATTTTTTAAGATTAATGTGAGGACTTCTGCTTTCACTCATATATAGCAGACTGCAAATTTATCAGAGCCAATTATTCTGATGACAACAATTAGAATGCTCATCCTATTTTATTTGAAATTGTTATAGGTGGAACACAACTATTATGTTGGACTGCTATGTATTCTATACAAGACAGCATCAAATTATGTAGATGATTGGCATATATGTAAAAATTTTGATATAGAAGTCTTTATTACAGCTTAAATTATCATATCATTCTTTTACAGGGTTTTTTGCAGAACAAAAATTTTAATTTGATGAGGTCAATTTATCGCTTATGTTTTTGATATCA
Organism: Avahi laniger; assembly: GCA_963575035.1. Lineage (NCBI taxonomy): Eukaryota > Metazoa > Chordata > Mammalia > Primates > Indriidae > Avahi > Avahi laniger. The sequence continues at coordinate 9,102 of CAUYSK010004485.1, read as the reverse complement.
GGTTTAAGAACTCTTATAAATAAACTAAATGTGAGTGAGATTTAAATACTTTAGAGTATATCCAGAGACAAACATGGGAAATTGCACTGTCATCTCAGCAAAAAACTTTTTAATGATTTTCTGCCCTGTTATCACTTTCTGAATAAATGGAACAACCTATAGAGTTGAAATGCTCCTGCCAGATGCCTGCAGTCTCTTATTGAGCCACTGTAATAAAGCATTTTGTACTTATTTAGATTAATTATGATTAAATTTAAAAGCCGAATTGGTTGAATTGCTTCATCATTTAATTAAGATGGAGACAAATTAATTGTTTTTATATGCTTCTTTTTTGAAAGGCTGTGGGTTTCTGATTATTGGCTAAGTTTAGGAATACTTAAGATTTAGAATTTTAAACTTTCAGTTGAAATAGGAAATTTAACTGCTTCATGATTGCAGAGGATGTGTCTTTCGTGAGATGATTCTTCACACATTTTTTATATATGAAAAATTCAAACATATCTCATCCCTCAGAGACAAAAATTATTAATGTAGAAGTAAACACACACACACACACACACACACATATTCTATGGACGATCATTTATTTGATTTGCTTTTCTACTGGTCTTTTATTGAATCAGTCTTGATAAAATATAAATTGGAAAATTTAAAGAAAAAATGTCTGAATTTATCTACAAACAGGAGGGATATATAAAAGAGAACAAAATGAGGGAAGGTGATCTTGCATACTCTAGGGTTAAGGAGGTGGATGGAAAGAAAATGATCACAGTCATAGAGGGGACTGGCAGAGAAAGAAGCTTGCTAAAAGAGACCATGTAGAGTGGGATAGTGAAAATCCCACTCAACAGTCCAGCTGTACAACTTTTCACCAAAATATTGTGCTGTAGTGAATACTGAAATAGGAGCAAGAAGGTCATTGTTTTTGTTTTACATTTGAATTGTAACTCATTGAGAATAGTATACACATTTTTCCTGTTTATCTTCTATGAGTAAGTAGTTTCAATAAATATACCTTATGTTACCTTGTATCACACATAGCACTGGAACATAATAAAGGTCTCAGTTCTTCCCAGAAAGAGGATAGCACTAATTGGTAATAGTGGAAGAGATGTGTCTATTTTCTTCATTACCTCTTCCTTTTAGATTCTAAACACTTCCCCAGCTTCTTCAAGTTTATAGGCTTTTGCGTTGTAGAGTAGAAGTGTTCCACCAAGCTGCCAAAATCTTGTGACTGATCAAAAGCCAGGTTTTTTTTTTTTTAATAGTTTAATCTCCTCTAAGCTGATGACTCACAAAACTGTATGGCCGGCTAAATCATCCAGGTGAGCCTTAGTTTCCATTTTCAGTGTCTTTCTGGACTTCTGCTTCCAGTATTTCGAACTCAATCTGTTCAAAATCAGGTACACCTAGTCAATCAAAGCAATTTTTTACTCTTCCCATTCACATAGCCCCATATGTAATTTATTTCAGCTGTTATAATTTCTATATCTAGCTCTTATATCTTCTTCTCTGCTACGTTCATATTCCACATCACCAGTCAGTCGCTTGGACTACCTCAACAACCTTCTCATTATGAGTCCTTTGGCCACTCTGGCCCATTCTACATATATTAACCAGAGTGATTTTGTCAAAGGCTTCATCAGATCACTTCATTCCTTTGCTTAACAGGTCTCTAAAGGCTTCCATTGCCGTAACAATAAAATCCACATCCTTTACCTTGAAACCCAAGATCCTATGTAATCTGTCTTGCCAACCTCTCCAACCATTTTTCCCGCTATTTTCTAACTTTCTTACTGTGTTCCAGTCACGCAGAGATTTTGATTTTTAAATTCATAATCATGTGATGATATATTTCAAGATCTTTGCACTTGCTTTAACTCTATTTGGAAAGGTATTTCTTAAAACAATCTGTATGACTGCTTTCTTCTTGTCTATTTGCTCCCAGGTCAAATATCACCCCCTCAGAGAGTTATTTCCTGATTATTGTAGCTCAACCGGCTTCCCAGGTTCCTAACTCCAAAAGAATTTTTTTTAATTACACATTTATTGCCTCTTTTCATTTTCACCTCTAAGGTAGTATCTAATTTGAATGAAAGATTATTTCAGTATTTCTTAAATTGGGATGGAAAGGATCTGTAAAGCTTGAAAGTTTTAAAGACCTCTTTCATTATCAAAATATGTTCTCTTCTTATCTATACCTATATCTAAATCTATGTCTATCTATATAATCCATTTATTTGTCTAAATTACTGAAAAATGTGACTGGTTACTATTTCTGTAACATAACAAAAATTTTGATTCCATGGGTGTATTTTCAAAATAATTTTTTTCTAGGGAGTTGGAATTTAGACATCCATGTATGATTGCTAATGCCTAAATGTCATTTTATAAGAAATGATATACACTTTCTTATATCATTTAACTAATATTAAAAAGTGTATATATATACTTTATAATTTATATAAATATGTAATTTATATAAATAAATCAATTCTCACGAAACCACATAGAATAAGAATGGATTGATTCTCAACTCTTTGGCCACATGAAAAAACAACACAGCACAACAGAAAGAATCAGGCAGATCTGAATTTAAATCCTGTTTCTATGCCTTACAAGTTGTGTAACTTTAGGCTATTTATATATTCTGTCAGTTTTATTTTTCTAATCTAAAAAATGGGAATGGCTCTGGCCTTGAAAAATTACTCTCTTATAGTTCAGCTCCTTGGCACTGTTGAATTCATTCAATTTCTTCAATCCCTCACATCCCATTTTTCTCTTAGACCTCTGTGATCTGGCTTTTCTTCCACCATTCCAGTACCACTGCTCTTTTCCAGTTCACCAGTGACCTGTACATCGTGAAATCCAAGGATTAATTCACAATCTTCATTTTACTGGCTCTATCAGTGACACTTCACACAGATACTCACTCCCTCTTCTCTTTCTTGATATCTTTCTTCACTTGCCCTTCAGGATGCTACCGTCTCTTGCTTTTTATTCTATTTCACAGGTATTCTTTAGTTATCTCGTCTGTTTTATCCTAATATTCCCAAATCTTTAAATGGTGAAATATCTTGAGGCTCAAAATTTGGTTCTTTTCTATTTTGAATTATCCTCCTTCCTTGGTGAGTTCATACAGTGTCATGATTTTAAACACCACGTACATGACAATGGTTCTCAATTTATATTTTTAGTCTGATCTTCTTTTTGAACATCAAACTCAAATATCAGCTGCTTACTAAATGTCTTTAATGGAATGTCTGTTAAAATGCCTCCAAGCCTAAGTCAGATCATATCCCCCTTCAATGACAAACTCTGTAATGACTCCTCATTTTATTAAAAGTAAAATTACAATCTTATGTAATCTGTAAAGCCCTATATAATCTTATTCTTCCAATTACACCTTAACCCTCTGACTTTATTTCCTATTCTTCCTACTTCTTACCACCATCAAGATATTTCAGCTGCACTGGCCTCTTTGGTTCCACCATAAATGATTCATCATTTGCTATTCATTTCTTCTAGAATGAGTCTATAAATTCATGTGAATAAGTCGATTACCTTCTTACATCTTTTCTCAGCTCTTATCATTCTGGCAAGGATTACCAATTCACTCAATTTAATGCTGCAATTTGCACCTCCCAGCTCCAGGCCCCCTTGATCTCATGTATCTTGACAGACATTTTTAAATACTCGTACTTCTAAATATTAAATAATTCATTCACTATATCAATTTTTATTGTCTCTTTCTCTCTGCTAGAATATAAGTTCCATGAAGACGGGAATCTAATCTCTTTAGTGTACAGACATAGATCAAATATCTAGATGAACTCCAGGCACATCGTGACCATTTAAACAATATTTATTAAATGAAGTTATCAATTATGTTGCTGCAAAAGTAATTGTGGCTTTGGACCATGAATTCGAAATCATTATAACTGGGCTCAAACACATCTATATCAATCAAAATAAGAATCATTACAATCAACACATTTTCGCCAATGAGAAATCAGTTTGTGTATTCCTGTAGTGATGAACTCTTGGAAAGCGTTTTCTGTCTCCTGCTGGTGGTGAAAGCATTTTCCCTTCAAAAAGTTGTCAAAATGTTTGAAGAAGTGGTAGTCGATAGGCGAGAGATCAGGTGAATATGGTAGATGAGGCAAAACTTCGTAGCCCAGTTCCTTCAAATTTTGAAGAGTTGGTTGTACGATGTGTGGTCAGGCTTTGTTGTGGAGAAGAATTGGGCCCTTTCTGGTGACCAATGTTGCAGTTTTTGGTGCATTTTATTGATTTGCTGAGCATACTTCTCAGATGTAATGGTTTTGCCAGGATGTAATTGTTATTGTATACAATAAGAGAAGATAACACTTCAAAATGATGATTTTATGATATTCTGTCAGCTCATGAGGCGTGCACTTATTGAGCTTTTTCACATGTCTAATTTGGTTCAAATGCTAAATGATCATAGAATGTTCGACCTTGTGTTCTTTAACAACTTCTAATGTGATTGTAAGAGTATCAGCTCCAATGATGGCTCTCAATTGGTCATTGTCAACTTTCAATGGCCCCCCACTGTGCTCATCTTCAAGGCTCTCTTGTCCTTGGCAAAACTTCTGGAACCGTCATTGCACTGTATGTTTGTTAGCGGTTCCTGGGCCAAATGCGTTGTTGATGTTGCAAGTTGTCTCCACTATTTCATGGCCCATTTTGAACTCAGATAAGAAAATCTCTGGAATTTGATTTTTGTCTAACATCATTTCCATTGTCTAAAATAAATATAAAACAAACAGCAAGTAAAAAGTCATTAGCAAAAAATTAAAGTGAGAATGCGCATTAAAATGATGTATAACATAACCACATTTATTTAAGAATGTATTCCAATATCAAATGGCAAATTTCAACAATGCTAAAACCGCAATTACTTTTTGCAAGTGCATCTCATTGATTTTTTTTTTTGCCTCATAAGCTGACTGAAAATAAAAAAAATTGTCGTTTCGAAGTGTCCACTTCTCTTATTGTATGCAAAACCGCGAACCATTTCTCGATCGGATTGTGATGTGTGATGAAAAGTAGATTTTATATGACAACTGGTGATTAGCAGCTCAGTGGTGGACTGAGAAGAAGCTCCAAAGCTCTTCCCAACCTAAACTTGCACTAAGAAAAGGTCATGGTCACTATTTAGTGATCTGCTGCCCGTCTGATCCACTACAGCTTTCTGAATCCCAGCAAAACCATGACATCTGAAAAGTATGCTCAACAAATCAATGACATGCACCAAAAACCGCAACACCTGCAGCCAGCATTTGTCACCAGAAAGGGCCCAATTGTTCTCCACGACAAAGCCTGACCACACATCGCACAACCAACTCTTCAAAATTTGAAGGAGCTGGGCTACAAAGTTTTGCCTCATCTGCCATATTCACCTGACCTCTCGTCTACCAGCTACTACTTCTTTAAGTATCTGAAAACTTTTTGCAGGGAAAATGCTTCCACAATGAGTGGGATGCAGAAAATGCTTTCCAAGAGTTCATCAAATCCCCAAACATGGATTTTTATGCTACAGGAATATACAAACTTATTTCTTGTTGGCAAAAATGTGTTGATTATAATGGTTCCTATTTTGATTAATAAAGATGTGTTTGAGCCCAGTTATAATGATTTAAAATTCATGATCCAAAACCTCAATTACTTTTGCACCAACCTAATAATAGTAATGAAAGCATAGCATAGTTCCTGCTTGTACATATACTGATTTTTTGTACATTCAAAAGAAAAATGTATGTACAGATTTTATGCAAAATAAATATATGTGTATGTGCATATATATATATGTATGTATACACACACACACACTCTGCTGTGTGGAAGTCTTCACACTGTTGGCAAAGATAATTTGATATTGAAGTGCAGTGTATGAAATGGAAAGTTGCTTTTTTCTCTATTCTGATGAGGAAGAAAGTAATCATGTTGATTGTTCACAAAAGTTTTTACTTAGAGTTGACTTGTGCAAGAAAAAATAATCATAAAGTTCTCCTTTGAGTTGTCAGGATCATCAATATCAGAACATGATTGAATTCTGTGTTAACTAAGATGTTAGAGTTAGTGACCAACTACAGACAGCATGCCTGAAGGGGAATAGTGGATAAAACAGTTATCTGTTCTCTTTGGAAGGTAGGAATCAGCTGAAGGCAGCATTATTTTAATCAGATATATTGTAAGAAAAGAATTCCATAACATTTACTGTCCCTAGTAGAAAAGCTGCTTACTCATTTTAACAACAATAACTAAAGAGTTTGCTAGATAAGTCACCTACAGGCCAGGGGCAGGGCAGTTTATAACCTTAAAGCTTCAAAATCGTTGTTATTAGCCATGGATTAACAACAGTGTTTTGAGTATGTTTAAAAAGAATTCATAATATTATATTCAAATAATATTTTTTAATGTAAACATGTAAGTATGTGTACTTAGGATCTAATTCATATTGATCATTGTTAATATAAAAATATGAAGCTTTAAAATTAAGCAATTAAATCAAGTAAGTCAAAATCCATGGTTTTGAATCAAAAATTTATTTTTCCTAAAGAAACTTGGAAAAAATCTAAATTATGTGTTAAATAGTCCCACTGAAACAATTGTTACATGTTAAAGAAGGTATTGTCTAAATTTTACCATGAAAACTTTGTTAAAACATTCCACACTTTATATACTGTGTTTTCCTGAGGTGTACAGAATGCATTTTAATTTTCTTTACTGTCTGTCAACAATGAACACTTTAAAAATTGTTTAATAAAATGAAGAATGAATATATCTTTCCTACAAGGTACATATTAGTATATTTAAGAGGACAATATCATCCTTTTTGTGTATTCCATGTCCATTCTCTGTTGCTGAGGAAATCTGACCCAATATTTGATAAGAACAGGAACAGATACAAAGTACATGCACAAACACACACTTTCAGAGAGAGAGAGACAGAAAGAGAGAGAGGGAGTCTGGATGGCATCACAACTGCCTTTAAAGCAGTACAAGAGGTTATTAAATCCCAATTTCCAGTGCCTAGGTTAGTATCCAAAAGCAACACTATTAATAGATTCCAAATTTCCTTTTATGTAACTATCAATTTATATTTCCTTAAAACTCTATTTGCTGATCTATAAATTTAGAAAATATGTATTTTCCTAACTCCATTAATAATGTGTTAGTACATTTCCACTTTTTTTTTTTTTTGTCTTTTTGGAGACAGAGTCTGGCTCTGTTGTCCGAGCTAGAGTGCTGTGGCGTCAGTCAGCCTAGCTCACAGCAACCTCAAACTCCTGGGCTCAAGCGATCCTCCTGCCTCAGCCTCCCAAGTAACTGGGACTACAGGCATGCGCCACTATGCCCGGCTAATTTTTTCTATATATTTTTAGTTGTCTGGCTAATTTCTTTCTATTTTTAGTAGAGACGGGGTCTCGCTCTTGCTCAGGCTGGTCTCGACCTCCTGACCTCAAGCGATCCTCCCTCCTCGGCCTCCCCGAGTGCTGGGATTACAGGCGCACTTACACTTCTTTTACCACTACTCCTTCCTCTTAGCCCCAACAGTTGCTTGACGTATTAGCATTTTTTTATTTTCAAGCTTTACAATAGGAACTAGGTATTGAATAGAATTTTCATTCCCAAGTTGGTGGCTGAGGCACCAAACCTGAACATAATAGGTGGAATGACCTGCCCATTTTCTAGAGCAGTGCCAGAGTCAGGCACAACCTTGCAGGGCATAGTGAGAGACTGTAGAAGTAGCCCAGCAAGCACAACTCCTAGTATCCTACATAAGCTACAGAATCATTAGAAGATGTTGATTAATTGAAGATATTTTGTGGGGATTCGGTATGCTGTAATATTGTCCTGCTTATGGATATTTCTTCCTCCTTGGCTAAATTGGTAGGCGTCAGGGAGAGAAATTTTAAAGACATTTCAGATGTCTCCAATAAGGGGAAGACTGGAGTAGCATTCCCACAAGACTAACTTATGGTATAGAAATTGTAGGCTTGTGCCATGTTGACACCAGGGTGGAGCATGATAGAGATTTTGTGAGAAACTCACGAGAATTCCAGGAATGTGGAGAGATACATGATAATAAGTACTGATGCCCTACCCCTCATCCCGAGAATATTGAAGACTGGAGTCCACTGGCTGGAGCAATCCTCAATGGCAGAAGTAGAAGAGGGAGCAAGCGTTGGTCAACTTGGCAGAGCAAATATTTGTGATATTGGCAATCAGTCCTCCTGAACCAGTTCAGTGTGGAGTTTCACATGGAAAGGGGGTGGCTCCATGAAACACTTTGCCTTTGGTTCTGTCATGGCAGTGAACAACCGATAGCCACGAGAAACACATGAAACACTCCAGCTGGGAAAAAAAAGTTATTTTTTTTTTCTTTTTATGCCTAATTCCCATACTGTGATCCTGACAGAATAAGAAGCTGCTGAGTGGGAAAAGTGAAGTATAAGAGGAAAGTGGCAACATGAGGAAAGAACAGATCAAATCCTCATTTTTCTATTCCTGGTACCTGGGTACAAGCCACAGGTAAGATCTGAATTGTAGGGTAAGTAGTGCTGACCTGAATGTGAGAGTGTAAATACAGTGTCATCTCTGAAGCACGCTCTGGAATATGTGAATTTGGTATATTTTATCTTTGTTCAGCCCTCAGTAAAATCATATCTGCTCTCTACTTAATAATAAATTTAAATTATGGCAATAATATTGGATGCTTTTTTTAATTAAGAAAATCCCAACAACGTAAGAACAACAATAGCCCTCCTTGATCCCCATTTAATATAATTTCCTTTCCAAGACACTGATTCTATGTCTGAATTGTTTTGATGTCTATTTTTCTAGTTATTTCTATAAAGAATTTTTATATGAACATAAGGAAATGTATTTCATAAGGACTCTTTTTTTTTTTTTTTTGAGACAGAGTCTCACTCTCTTGCCTGGAGCGAGTGCCGTGGCGTCAGCCTAGCTCACAGCAACCTCAAATTCCTGGACTCAAGCAATCCTACTGTCTCAGCCTCCCAAGTAGCTGGGACTACAGGCATGTGCCACCATGCCCGGCTAATTTTTTCT
>CAUYSK010004484.1:0-29197 GCA_963575035.1 Avahi laniger | reverse complement strand
TTTACTAGACCAGATCTAACACATTTATCATTCATGGTTTCAATAATATCAATAGAGTTAGACTTTTTGATCACAAAAATGTTTACTGATTTATTGATGAACGTTTAGGCTTGTAAACTGGATTGGAACAAATGAATTTCCATCATGCATATGGTATTATTCCTGAAGAAACAGGTATTAACCTTGGAGAGGGACATATTTGACAAAGTAGGTCATGTAAGATGGTGTAATTAGAGAAGTACAGATTAAAAATCTGCTTTATTTTCTTGAAGCAACCAGAAAGAATTCCCTGCTTACGTAGCTCCCAACACTAGAGGCCGAAAGAGCTGAAGACTTTATGATAGGGTCACCTATACTACAGAGGACAAGCGGATGAAAAGGGAAAACATAAGCTTTCTGCTACTTGGTTTTTGTAGTCTGACTTTGTGACAAATAAAAATCGCTAGTAACTGCTGTTTATCTCTGAGGGGAGAAAGCTATAGTACTCAATTGTTTAATGTAAAATATTAATTGTCTGATTCATGAATTCTTTCCAAATAGAGCAACGGGTCACTTTCCTTTAATCTGGTATGCACATTTTGTCTTTCAATTACTTTAGTCCATACTCATATTCATAGCATGCTTAAGCTTCCCATAAGTCTGAATAGAAAGTGTTTATCAGGGACTAAAAGGTTTCCACAAGAGATACTAATGGTTTCACACTAGTCACCAACTTGATTTTTTCTGCTTCTCAGCTGTCTTTAGTTTCACAGTCCAGAGACCATCTGTCTAGACAGGTGTTATCTCACTGGTATCTAAAAGTAGAAACTGAACATCATTATTTTTGAAATCTATTTAGAAACTGCAACTCTAGTGATAAAGCGGTATTGGTCTAAATTGTGCACTGTTACAAATCTCTTCCTTAGAACAGATGGACTACAAAATGGCTTATTTTGCATGGGCCAGCTGTGAACTTAAACAGTGAATAGGAATTGTGGGTGTCACTTATATTGCACAGAAAAATCAAGAAATTTAACAGATATTTCAAAAGGAGTTTGTAACAAGTAAGGCATTTAGCTAGTGGATTTATTCTTTGAAAAATAATGTCCACTGTCTACAATATAGGAGAAAACAAATAGGGATCAATCTTAAAGATATCACTATAAAAATAAATTCTGCTAAAAGGTATTTCAAGGCTACAAATGTGTGGGCCTTGAGTATACTCCATGTCTTTTAGCCTGAATGTCACAGTTGTCTTCATTCCAAGTTCTAGATACTAATTGATATTTGGTCGTTTTCTATTGTGCATCATTGAAAAACTGTTATGAACCTAATTTAAAGATATTGTTGCAAAAGAATATTTAATTCCATCACAGAGAGACCCTCCCTCCCCTTAAGGGTCTTTATGTCATGCACATGCGCACACACACAAACACACGCTTGCTCTCACACACACACAGTACATAGGCACTCACTGTCTAAGAAATGCAGTTTAGTGCAGTGGTTACATACATACAATCTGTAATCATATTCACTGCCCAGGTCTACCACTTCCTAGCTATGCCACCTTGGGAAAGTTACTTAACATCCTGATATATCAGTATTTGTTGTTTCCTTATATAAAATGGGGATAATAATTGTCCCTAAATCATACAGTTGATGTGAAGATAAATGGCAGAATTCATATAAATCACTTTCAAGAACCTTGACATTTAATAAGCAGGCAATAAGCATTAGTAGCTATAGTTACTGTTATTATTTCTGTGTTCTAACTAGGTTGACATGTTTTGTCACAACTCACTTGAACTCAAAGTACATTTTCCTGAAAGAAAACTAGATATCCAGTTTGGACTGGTAACCTTAAAGTTGTATTCTATTATTTCATAGTTAAATGAAATTTATTTTTATGTCGTGGGATACTAAATATAATTTAAAATGTGCTTTTTATGAGAAAGTATGGATTTGAGTTAAAACCATCAAATTTAATTGAACGTTTGAGAACAAACCTTTATAAATTCATGACAAAAGCAATAAATGCTTTTTTAGGTCTATGTATGGCCTGTAAAAAATATGTTTAAAGAAAGGAAAACACCTGCCTTTCTATTCTTTCTTTTTCTTTTTCATTCCAGCCCTGCTTACAAAGAAAATCATACTTAAGAAATAGTATAAAGCAAGTTCCAAAGTATTAAGGGAGCCCAAGGTAAAGAAACAAATAGATCATGTAAGAACAATGTTCTTGAACTTCTTAATCTAACATAAACATTAAATAAATGACAGCCTATTTTGATCCTGGGGTTTATGCAAACTGTAAAACCTAAATATATTTTTAACTTTCTTTTATTTTTTTATTCTATATCACGAATTGTTATTTTCAATTAGAAGTAATGGAATCATAGATGTAATAATTGTATATACTTTAGGATAGCATTTTTAGAGGCTGAAGCAAATAAGCTAGACAATAAAATCTATCTCTTGGGCCCAAATCTAATTTAGATGAGGGGAAATGTAAAATATGTTGAACAAAGTTTGTTTCTCCATAATGTATTTTTTAACCGCTATAAAAATCAATTCAAATAAAACTTAAACCAAGGAGTAAAAGGAAATAAAATCTCACCTACTTATAAATATTCTGCGCATATACATAAAATATAAACTAAATAACACACTAAATATGTGTTTAGAGATATAGAAATGTAGACTATCTTTAATGTAAACTGAGTCATTCTAGAACATACTGAAATACATTTATTATATGACTTTTGTAAAAGGAACAAATAAAAATTAGTATGATACATTTCTGTTTTACTACTGCAAAAAAATTTTGAATACCTCTTCTTTATATAATATATGTATATACTAACACAGCGCCAAGCTGGTGGTGGTCATTCAATAAATATTCATTCTCTTTTCACTCCTCTGCATCGCTGTTTCCTATCATTGTAATCTTTCTATCTTCTTACTCATGCCAAATATTTCAGTTATTTTAATCCTTCAAGAGGTTTCTTAGCATCACCTTCTTATTTACTCAAATTATCCCATGTGGCCATTAGCAATTTTTTTTATCATTTCAATTCAGAATATGTTTCTACTGACTATGAGTCAATAGAAAAACAAAAGAATTTTGCACAAATACTAGTATTTTAGTGTAGTGCATTGAATTGTGTCTCTCAAAAGATATGTACAAATCTTATTAACCCCTGGCACCTGTGAATGTGATGCTGTCTGGAAAAGGGGTCTTCACAGTTGCAATTAAGTGAAAGATCTTGAGATGAGATCATTCTGGATTACGGGGGATGGGGGGCTAAATCCAATGACATATGTCCTTATAAAAAGAGAAGGAGATGTAGGAAGAAAAAGAGACACCCAAGGGAGATGGCCATATGAGGATGGAGGCAGAGATTGACATCGTGTGTATCCAAGCCAAGAAATGCATAGAGCCACCTGAAGCTGGACGAGGCAAAGAAGAATTCTCCTCTAGAAGCTTAAGAAAGACTGTTGGTTGGCTGATACCTTGATTCTGGTCTTCTGGTCCATAGAATTGTGAGAAAATAATAATTCTTTTGTTTTAAACCTCCAAGTTTGTGGAAATTTGTTATGACAGATCTAAGGAACTGATACATGTAGTTTGATCTTGAAAATACATAGAAAGAAACGTTAAAAATGAACATCACACAAAATATGAAGATAGATACAGGATTTGAAGTATGTTTTTAATTTCAAAATATTCTAGCGGTACACACATATTAGTTATGTAATTTGCTGTTTAAACATCATTTGACATAGTGGTTGAAACAAAACAAAAAAAATTACTGATTGTCAAAGGCCTTTGTAATTCCTGAAGTGCTTGCTCACTCTGGATTTTTCAATAGTGGCGCTATTGACATTTTGGACTGGGTAATTATTCATTGGAACTGTCCTTTGCATTTTTGGGTGTTTAACAGCATCCCTGTCCTCTATCCACTAGAAGGCAGTAGCAGTCTCCTGAGTGATCATGGTGAAAGGGAGTGGAGAGATGGGGGAAGGAGAGATGCTGGTTGAAGTTAGACAGGAAGAGTAAGTTTTAGAGATTTATCGCACAGCACGGTGCCCGTGGTTAATATTGTATCGTATATTTCACAATTGCTAAAAGAGTAGATTTTAAACATTCTTACCACAAAAAAGTAAGTAGGTGAGATAATGGACATGCTAATTGGCTTTATTTACTCTATCTACCATGTATACATATATCAAAACTTTAGATTGTACTCCATAAATATATGAAATTATTGTATGTCAACTAAAATTTTTAAATAAATTAAAAAATACAAAAACCAAACAAAAAATATTTCCAGAGGACCATGACGGGGGTAAGGTAAATGAGGCATTTGCCATGAGCACAACATTAAAAAGGGTGCCCAAAAGTTGAGTAATCAAGATTAATAAAATTTTTAATGTAATATGAAACACAACAAAAATTTGTGCAAAAATTAATGATAAATAAAATATGAACATTTTGAATAAAGACAAGACTAATACCATTACTAAATGTCTTCTGTGGAGAGTTGGGTAAAATTGTCCTCTCTTAATAATTACTGCACAAACCTAACAAAAGCAATATTGCTGATATGATGACCATTTGATCTGCTTTATGCTTCTCATTAGTCTCATTCTAAAAGAAGTTAATCATTCTTGCTCCATAGGCAAACAGGAGTTTGAATCCTGACTCTGCACCTATTCACTTATATGCTGAGGCATAAGTTTAGATCTCAGCAAATTGGATTAATGAATATACTTACATTATAAGATTTATGTTGCTGCCTGAGATAATTCTTGTAATGTGTATAACATAGTGCTTGAAAAGTGATCAGACAGTGGTATAAACATCAAAAAACAAAAAATGATATAAGGGAATTTCCTTTTCTAGTAATCAAGGCTCTATTTAAATTTTAAAATCACTTGTGCAAAGACAGTGGTATGTCCTGGACATATTAAGTGGGCTAAACTGATTTAACTTCTTTAAGTATTATTAATATGATTGTATTTTATGTCACCTAAATAAATAGCACAGAATCCTGAATTCATACCCAGACTTGTGGCATGACATCCCTACAGCACCCTTAGCATCTAATCATGCAACTGTTAAGTTATCTTTTAACGTATCTGGTGAGTTATTTGAATGTATTATTAAATCCCATTTCCCAAATTTCAAACATGGCAGAGACAAGAGCATCGTTTCACTATTGTTTCCTGCTGAGATGTCTGCAGTATATGGGCAGAAAAGGGTCCACTTCCAGGGTAGTAGCAGCAGTGGGAAAAAAGGGAGATAGGTTTAGAGTCCGGGGAAATGTAATTTAGAAGCTTCTAGGGGGAAATTTAGAAAAAAAAACCTTGAATTAATAGGGAAACCCTAGCATCCCATGAGGCAAGACAGTAAGTAATATGAGAATACACTCAGAATTCCAAGTTAACTTGGAATGTGCTGACACTTTCTAAGTTTTCATAGACCTGGATAGAAAAAAAAAATATGTTCTATTTGAGGATTCAGAATAATTTTTTTCTGTTAGAAATCACATTGTTATTGTCTTAGTTTTAATCACACATGAAAACCTACTGAAAAATACATGGTGGAGGGGACATTATCTGCAAACTTCATTGTCCTAGAGATTCTCTGTTAATTCTTTTTGAAAATAGTCTGAAAAAGAGAAACATTTGTAAAATGAGTGACTTTGAGTATAAATTTGAAAGGCAGAGTTTAAAGTTTTAATAGATAATAGAAAGGATTAGTCCAAAATCTGAGGTAGTAGATTTTAACAGTGATGGCACACTTGAAAATTCATCAAATAAATTAGGTACAGAGAAAATAGAATGTGGGATGCAATTAAAATGTATTTCATTAGTATAATACTTACATTTAGATTTATATTTTCATACTTATTGAACAAGAGAATATAATTGTTTGACAATTAGGAGCTGTGGGCAGTATTATAAAAATTATGAATGTATGGACTGATTTTGTTGTGTGCTACATTAATAAATATATCAGACAATTGAAATTATAGAAAATATTAGATAAAACTTAGCACCTGTAATTATTTTCTTAAAAGTCAAGTTTAGACAGTATAATAATACATTTGGATGTCATTTATATAGCATATTAAATATTGGCTTCATGATATAGATGCACACACAAACATAAACACCATATTCTTAAATGATTTTGATAAATTAACATATGTTAAATAAATAATGACATAAGCCTGTAATATTCTTATCTTTAAATCATTTAATCATAATGTCTTGTATTGTTTAAAGCTTGAAATAGCAGTGTTACTGTAGAAATTGGTTATTATATATTTTTCCTTCATAGCTGAAAACAAAGTACACAATGGCACTGAGATTAAACATGAGGTTTCCTCTAAAGAAAAAGCACTCTGCCTATCTCCATGGAAAGGTATGTAAGGTGTATAAAATTTTTCCAATAAATTAAAAAAGCAAAGTTATACACATCTTTTTAACATCAGTAATTTAAGATATTACCCTACAAGATCAAAAGTCACTGAGTAAAAGAATACAAAGCAGAAATTCACGAAAATCAACTGGAGAACAAAAATGTCACTTTAGAAGGAAAATATCTATCCAAAATGCTATATGTTATTGAACAAGTGATAGCTGTAAATGTTTCTCATTTTATTATCCATGCCCTTCTTATAACTCATAAAACTATATAGATTTTTCATTATATGTGCTTGGAATACTGGAAAATGATGCCCGTAACATATTGAAGAATAATAAAAGAGAAATATGTTACAATCTTGTTTAATAGAACTGACATTGGTTCAGAAAAATTGTCAAATATACATATATAAGTGGCTATTTATTAAAGTATTAAAGTATATCTATGATATGAACAAATTTAGAAAAAATTAATAATATAATTATTTCTTAGGTTCTTTTTTAACTGCATTTTAAAAACATTTCACTTCTTCCCTGGAAAATATATGGGAATACTCCTATGTTCTTGATATTGCCTTTTAAAATTCTGTATTCCATATTTTACTTTAGTCTTTATGTCGATGTTAAATAATTATGCTTAGTTATTTCTTTATAGCTATAAAGCTTAGAGGAACTTAATTATTGAGTCATCATGGGATATGTCATATTAACTAAGAAACATTAATAGTTAGGATCAGCTTAATGTCTACATTGCAGAAAAAATCCAGGATGAAATGGGCCCTTAAAGAAACTAGTGTCATGATTTTTATGTGGAAAGGAAGGAAGGTGATTATATTTCCTAGAATTGGAGTGTGCATTGTTTGACTGATAGTTATACTCCTTTATAATAAGTTTAATGTCCTTGTAATTTAAAAGTATAAATATAATTCTTCAGTTTTGATGGTTGGTTGTAGATCACATGGAAGGAAGGGTAGCTGCAAAGAACATTAAAATAGATATGAATTTTTTTGAGACAGAGTCTTGCTCTGTTGCGTGGGCTAGAATGCCATGGTGTGAGCCTAGCTCACAGCAACTTCAAACTCCTGGGCTCAAGAGATCTTCCTGCCTCAGCCTTCCAAGTAGCTGGGACTACAGGTGTGAACCACCATGTCTGGCTAATTTTTTTCTATTTTTAGTTTCTTGGATAATTTCTTTCTATTTTTTCAGTAGAGAAGGGATCGCTCTTGCTAAGGCTGGTCTCAAACTCCTGATCTCAAACCATCCTCCCGCCTTGGCCTCCCAGAGTGCTGGGATTACAGATGTGAGCCACTACACGGGGCCTCGATTCAAATTTTTTATTTGAGAATGGCTTGATGTAAATTTTACTCTTCATCCAAAAACAAACTGACTCAAAATGTGGTATAATGCTAAAGGCCCACTTTGAAATTCTAAGATGGTTTAGATGTGATTCAGATCCTAAAAAGCTGCTCCAAGGATAAAAATAGGATGCCACAAAACAATAGTGTGCTGGCTCGTCTCCACCACTCTTTTGTTAGACACAGCCATGGGAAGATTTGCAGGTGATGTGGATTCAGGCAGTTGAAAAAAAGATAAGTTTTCTTAAAGTTGAAACTTTATGTCTGTAACATAAGTGATAGTTCCTGGAGGAGTTGCTGGAAGTGTGGTAAATCCTATTTCTCAGATTTTCAAAAAACCTGTACACCTCATAATGTGGTTTATTTTTATAAACACATAGACTTTCTAATTGTGTAAACAAATATCTAAAATTCCAAGATATAAAAGTATGCATAGTATAAAAATACCAAGGCTTTGAACTTGTTTTATTTTTCATTGATTAATAAAAATGGCTTGAGTTAAGTAAAAGTTTCTATTAAATCATTGATTTCACTCTTTTTTTAAGTTGGCAACTTTTATATAGAAAATGAAAATAATCAGAAATTCAGACTTTGTGTTGAAATAATGGTAAATGGAAGTTTTAATAAGATAATTAACTCATTAAATATCTACATCACTCTTACGGCTTTCTCAATACTTCAAATCGATTGCACATATCTTTTGATAGCAGTGAAATTATCTTCAAGATAATATTAACTAATAAGTAAATACTTATTTAGTATTTTATTTAGTATACAGAAAATGAATAAATTTCATTCTTATAGCAATCATTATCCAAACATTTATTCATCATATATGTATAAATAAGTAGGCATATGTATATGTATGTATGTATATACTCAGAGTATATGCACATATGTATATGTATATACACATATTATTTATCTTTCAGTATATGCTCCCAATATATATGTATATCTGATATTTATGCATGTGGGTATACCTATTCACATATATTAATCCAGTATAATATATTTTATACTCTTGGAGACAAATTAATATTTTTTCAGTGAACAATAAATTTTTGTACTTTAGTATGTTTTAAGCAAACTTTTTAATTATTTACTTGTCATTTGTGTATAACACAAATGGTTTAGGTAATATATCTATGAACATTTTTCCATGTGATGCTTGTAATATCTTTGCGGGATAGACATTATTATTCTTCTTTTGCAGAAAAAGAAACAAAGAATGAAGGTAAATAGGAGCCTTTCCAAGGTCACACACCAAGACAGATTCAAAACTTGCAATGGCCTGTTTAAATCTGATATGCCATTGTGGCCACGTATCCCATTCCATCACTCTTGTTTTCAAAATAAACAAAATGTGTCTGAAGAATACCAAGTGATTACAGATAGTTGTAGATCACTTTAGAAACAGAGGTAATAGAACCATCAACATTTGAATTATCAGTTTACTTCCAAGCCGCTGCTGGATATTGCTTCCCTAGGCATAATGGCTTCCAGTAAAACATAGTCTGCATTGCTTATATGTAACAGAAATAAAAGCCACCATAAAGAATTCCTTTTTCTTTTCAATTATAGCAAAACCCTTATATAAATATGAACATATAGAATCACATCAAATAATGAACCTATTCTCAAATTATAAGTGAACATTTTATTCTATTATTCTTAGGATCTTTAATAGGCTGATCTGTTAAAGTCAATCCAAGTATTTATTGTGATAAGTGCTGAATTTTTAATAGTGAACAAAATAATCAGATCCTTGTCCTCCCAGAGCTCATAGTCTAATGCAGAATATGAGCAAGTAAACAAACGTTTGAATAGATCGGAAAATGTATGCTATGGTAGGAATAGCATGGAATAGCCTGGAATCTCAGAGAAGCACCTCATCCAGGGTGCACAAAGTTTGTCATGACTTTCTCAAAGAAACAGCATTTTAGTTGAAGCCTAAAGAATGCATTATCCACACAAGATGAACACGTCAAGGAGAAAGGAAAGGAATACTCAAATATTGAGACAGACTGGGATAGCATGTGTGAAAGCAAGAAAGTGCATGGTAATTCTGAAGAACTGAAAACAGTGTCAAGTGGTTGGATTATGGACTAGGGAGTGGTGAAGAGAAGTAATCAGAAATTACGTGAGATTGCTGATTTAGTGTGGAATGGCCCGCTTTTTCAAAGCTAGTAATGATTCCTATTGGAAATATGGAAAGCAATGTTGGCCTTGAGGTGCAAATAGCTGTAAGAACACCACAACACCACCAGCAAATACAGTACATTTGCTATTATTGGACCACAATGATTCAAAAATTATCTATAATTTAACATTTGAGACTATTTTTTGACAGCACAGATTTCACTTGAGAAAATATCCCCTCTAGTCTTTTATTCACACATAAGCAGAAAATTAATATAGGAGCTTTGAAGGAGAAGTCGATGTTTCTCATTACTGAAGAAGTTTTGCCTCCTACTGGTAATGAGTTCTGATCACTAAAACTTTAATCTCTCTGTGTTCCAGATGTTATTTTTAAACGTTTATAAATATTTAAGAAATAAAAATTAGGAATAACAGGATGGAGTGAAACAGAGTCCCCAGCTGATCTGTGATGGCTATAGATTCATTATAGAGCATGAACAAGAAACCAATCTTTTTTTTTATTCTTTTTAAGCCATTGAGATTATAGTTTGTAACTACAGAGTAATTTAGCCCATCTTGGCCAAAGTGCGTGTTTTCAGGGAAAAGTTCTGATTTGTTTAGATTTTCATAGGTGGTATTAATATAATTTAAAAATGTGTCTATCCAGGACCAGATACATAATTTTTAGGGTCCAATTCAAAAAGAAAATGAAGGTCCCTTTATTAAAATATTATTAAGAATTTCAGTATGCTGACAAAAGAATATTAAAAGAAGTGTGGGGTCTAAGCATGTGACCCCTTTGCAATTGTACATGTTGCATACCCATGAATTCCATCCTGTGTCTATATGAAGTCCACTTTCTGTCTATAAGATATATGGGTGAAAAACAAGTGATTTTGTATGTAAATTATATACACACACATACCACACGTATTTGTGCATATACATGGGGGTGATGTGAGTGTAGGAGTCAGTTAGCCAAGAAACTTAGAAAAGGGACAATTTCTGTCCTGATTTTGCTTTCTTTTGAAGAAGAGAAAAACATTTGAAGGATGTTTCCCTATTTCTCTAGAATATAAGTGGTGATGTTATCTGTCAAACTTTTTTTGAGGTGATATTGCCGTTTTGGGGTTAATGAATAGAGAAAATTAGGGAGAGTCACTGGAGGTGACCTCTGCTAAACAGTGACCTCTGCTAACAGTGACCTGCTGCTAAAAATTCAGTAATGCTGTCAAGAACTTCTTCTGATAGATGGACATGTTAGGAATCTCTTTTACAAATTGAACCATGGGCTCTTTTTAAACAACACATTATACCTATTTGTATACTTAATAGAATTTTGCACTGGAGTTTGTAAAATTTGTGCGTGAATAAGATTTATATAATTTCGGATAAAATAGGAAAAGTGTAGTAACCTGCTGGATACTATCAACCTCTTTGATATATCTTAAGAGAATTTGTAAATTTTGCACTTATTCTAATTAATAAAACTTTTATTCTTGATGATGATAGCACTGGAATTAGCATGACCCTAGGCTTCCACTAAACAATCATGTTCAAAAAAATGTATCAGCAAAAATAATCCTCTGTGTGGTTCGCTAGGTATATTATTTTGCGTGCTACTTATACTTCCTAAGGGAAATCACATAACTTTTATAAAGAAGAAATTAAATTTATTTTTTAATAAAATAGATGAATATAATACCTGAAAATTACATTCAGGAAAGTATAAAATATTGTAATAAAAACTGTACTCAGCAGAACTTACAACTAATGTCGAATAAAGTAGAAAAGACATATGTTAAAAAAAAAGATTTCAATATCACACTGAATTTTATTCTGCTACTTTGGGTCATTACAGTTTATAAGTTAACTTATAAGAATCAAATATTTATTAAATATCTATTATTCACAAGATCTCTAAGAGAAAATTTACAGATTTTAACAAAAATAAATAAAAGTCTCTTGATCTCAAGAACTTTATATCATATTCTGAAATACGTTTTTCATAAGAAATGAACTTATTTGCTGTAAGTAGAAGTAGCAGGATATTACTCTCACAAGTGATAATTCTAATGGAAAGTATCAGACAGATTTATTAAAATAAAAACAATTTAAATAAGAGTTTTCTATTATAGAATGAATTAACAAGGAAGGCTAGATTCTGAATGCACAGGCTTCTTTTGTTGACACGATTCTTTACTAAGGTATTTAAAGAGATAACACATTTGCAACTTTCCTGAAAGCCTTAAAATCTATGAGTGATATTAGCTTTTGAAGGAAAACAGTTAACCAAATTATATTTAAGTTCCCTTCAGGGATATAAACCTAGAGCTAATTTTAATATTATAAAAGCAATATTGAAGCTATAGCACTGAATTGTGCTAGCTTATTCTATTTTTACACTAACTAAAAAAATACTTTACCAGTGTTCAGCAGATGGTCATTGTTGAAATTTTGTCTCACATTAATTTTAAAGTCAGGTATAAAAAGTTCTGATTACTATGCATTCTCTTTGCTACCCCTTTTCCATTCTCTCTCTTTGTAATTTGACGTGAATTGCACTAGACATTATAGTGATGTGAGATTTACAAATGACATTCTTACATCTTTTGTAAATGCCAATGTTAATGTCAAATCTCAAATTTGCTTTGATAGTCAATTTCAATATGCTGACAAAAGAACACTAAAACAAGTGTGGGGTCTAAGCATGTGACCCTATGCAACTGCACATGTTGCATACCCATGAATTCCATCCTGTGTCTATATGACGTCCACTTTCTGTCTATAAGATATATGTGTGAAAAACAAGTGGTTTTGTATGTAAATTATATACACACACATACACACACACATACACACACGTATTTGTGCGTATACACGGGGGAGATGTGGGACAAGCAGCCCCATTAATTAAATCTCACATTCAGGAAAAAAAAAGAATAAACTAAGATATAATCTAGGGTACTTTTTTTTATAGATACACACAGCATGGATGCCTCATGTCATCAAACCTTCAAAACTACATCCTTTGCAGATAACAGTTATACCTTTAGTGTAGTCATACCATTGATCTGTCACACAGCGTTTACTCTTTGATGATGGACACAGGGGTTAACATCTCTGCATATTCATCACCCCTTAATTTATCTAAATTCTTCTGGAGCCTATTTTTTATATTATAACTTCTGTATCTGTATAGGTTGTCTGAATAGCGGGACCTGAGGCAACATCTTGAGTCAGAAAGTTTATTTTATAGGTAATTATGGAAGGTAGTAATGAGGAAATGGGGACAAAAAGGCAAGGAAGGAGGAAAAACAGCAGAGTATTGTCTACAACCCAGAAAGTTACCATTGTGGCCACCTGAAGCTCAATGATCCTAATAGGAATCTTCTGAGGATGTTCATAAAATGCACCCCAGAATTGGACATTTGAAAAGCAAGTAGCTGAAGCATTTCTCCACTAGCTCTGGCTACCTTCAATTGAAGGCTGTTATCAAGGAAGTTAACTTACCTGTAATTCCAGGTAGCCCCAGGTCCTGGAAGTGAAATGTTGCTGGTGTGCTCGAGAACTGTCCACCGTAACTGTAGCTGAAGTCACGGGTGAGCCGAAGGAATAGCCTCTGCTATACTACTTCTTTGGAAAAAAAGCTTTCAATTTCTAACATATTATATAAAGAATTATTTCCATGTGTTTTTCTAAAACAACGTATCTTCTTGAAATACTAATCCAAGAATACTAAGTTTCAGTTTTTAATTTATTCATATCCTGAACCCCCAAAGGAATCCCACAACACTTTGAGAATCCTCCTCATAATTTATGTTTATCTCTTATTATAGTTATTTCTGTGCATTTAATGCTTATGTTATATTTCATAGTCCTTGAAAGTAGGGACTTATTTATTTTTTTTCTGACCAATGGGTGATACTTATTGATCTTTTGAATCTCTTACCGAATTGAATTACATAGAGCATCTTCATGATACTGCTATGAGTTTTGATCAAATCCTTCTTTACCCTTTGTCTTTCCAGCCCATGAAATACTAATTTATTTTATTAGCACCTTATATGGAAGCTCTTTTGTTTGAATTTGATTTAATAGACTTTCATCAGTCCCTTTCTATGATTCTAGAGATGTAATGTCATCATAGTGGAGAAAAT
Organism: Avahi laniger; assembly: GCA_963575035.1. Lineage (NCBI taxonomy): Eukaryota > Metazoa > Chordata > Mammalia > Primates > Indriidae > Avahi > Avahi laniger. The sequence continues at coordinate 15,129 of CAUYSK010004484.1, read as the reverse complement.
TCTTGTGTTAAGAAACTGTTACACCATGAACTTGATAAACTTTCGGTAATGCTCAGAAATCCTTGTCATCATTATCCTTCTTCTTCTCCTCCTTCTCTTCCTTTTCCTTTCTTTTCTTTCTTTTCTTTTCTTCTTCTCCTTTCTTCTTCTTCTTCTTCTTCTTCTTCTTCTTCTTCTTCTTCTTCTTCTTCTTCTCAGGTTTATTTATTAAAACATTGGACAGATATCTTTAAATAGCTTATGAATTGCTTCTTAAATTAGATAAGTGTTTATTGGCTTAGTTTTGGGGTATTTACCCAAATTAAAAAAATCCTTGAAACCTTGATGTAGAAATACCATTTTTATTCCTAAAACATTTAATAAGAAACAAATACTTGAATTGAAACCATATACATTAATTCCCTCCTGTTTTTAACAGCAAAATAGCCCTGCATATAGCAGTTATCAAATATACATTCATTAATTGATGGTGAATCAGAGCTATTCAAGTGTGTTCTTAGTATGCATTCATCAGTCAAGCATTCTCTGAGTGTATACATATATGCAAGGCCCTACATAAGAGGTTGTCATAAGTAGCAATGCAGCTTGAATATCAAACAGACTGTGCTGTAGACTGAATATTTGTGTTTCCCCCAAAATTCATACATTAAAGCCTAATGCCTAGTGTGACGATATTTGAAGGTGAGGGTTTTGAGAGGTGATTAGGCAAAGCGCTCAAGAATGAGATTGGTGCCATTATAAAAGAGGCCCTGGAGAGCTCCCTTCTCACTTCTCCCACATGAGGTTATAGTGAGAAAAAGACCTTACTGAACTAGAAAGCAGGTCTTCACCAGACACTGAATCTGCTGACACCTCGATATTGGATTTCTGGCCTCCAGAACTTTGAGAAATAAATTTCTATGGTTTACAAGCCACCCAGTTTCTTGTATTTTTGTTATAGCAGCCTGAACAGACCAGGAAACAATTGACAATAGATTTTTAGCTTTCGTTGCAATTAGTAAACTGTGTGATTTGGGGCAAAAGCCTTTTTAATTATTTAACCTCCATTTCTTCAGTTGTGAATAGGTGTAAAAATAACTACCTTAACATCTTTTATAAAAACAAATTAAATTAAATAGAATACTATATATAAATGCTTAGCATAATGTCTCACATACAGTATACATTTTGTGAAAAGTATAGGCAAAATATAAATAAGAAATCATTATTGATATTAAGGTTCATATTCCTTTTAGAAAAGATGAAATACCAGCACATAAATAACAGTTCCACAAGGTAAAGTGTGAGGAAGCAAAGAAAGGAAGAAGATACAGCTAGTAGTTTCAGAAAAAAAAATGAGCTAATATAATCATTGAAAATTAAGGAATGATTTTAGAATGAAATGCCATTTAAATAGGCTCATTTATGAAAGAAGAAGTTTCGTGTGAAAGAATGTTTCTGAATATGATCTATTTGACAATCATCATATTGTGTTATATTGAATTTGCTAATCTTTTCATACATATAGTCAACTTTCCCTCTGGAACAGCATCTACTAATTTTTAACCTAATATGATATTTCCTTCATTACTGAATGAACACTTCACAATACAAAAACTGTATTATAAATATCTTAATATTTTATATCTATTTACTCTGATTTTTAGAGAAGCTGAAATTTTCCATGTTTTCAAGGATTATTTGCATTTCCTTTTGCCTGTATTTTATATTGATTCCACTCCACCTAATTTATCTATTAACATTGTGAATAATATATTAACAGTAACAGAAAAATACCTGAAATTCCCTTTTAATTCACCCTGTTAGGTCCTAGCACCTTTTAATTTTGGAGATATTTGCACTTAAATCATTATTTAAATCATCTCTTCTATATGCTTAGTGGTATATTTCACATTTTTTCCTTTATTTTAAAGTGTTTGGATATTGATTTCCTATTCTCAAGTGTTATGCTACATAATAAGCATACAATTGGCCAAAAAATAAATGCTTTTCCTATCTCACAGAGTTTATATTCTAGTGGGAAAGACAGATGTTTTTAAAAACACAAATAAAAATATAAAAAACATATTGAACAAGTTTATGGAGTGGAGTGATATGATCCAACTTATAATTTAAGAATATTATTTAATTGTATGAAAATAATATCTGACTTGAGAAACAGGGTAGATGGCAGTGCCATTTACTGAAAATGAAAAAATAATATGGTTGGCAAATTTGGGAAGTAGATGACATTTGGATGAAAAAATCAGAAGTTCCATTTTGGATTTGTTAGGTGTGAATTGTCCATAGGACATCCAAGCAAATGGAATAAGCTGTTAGATGTATAAATGTGAAATGCAATAAAGGTGTTTTCTTAGATATGTAATGTGAGAATCACCAGTATAAAGATGCTCCTTAAATTTATAGAAATTTGATAAGCAGAGGGAATAAGGGTGGGGGTACCCCACTCCCATGAACATTAAAAGCTTAGTGAAGAAAGAGGACCAGCAAAAGATACTTGACACATTAACTGCTTTGTGAGTTATAATTAACTCACACTAGTTTTGAGCCCAGGGCCTCATGAAGCATATGTAAATCACATGTCTCTTCATGTTGATAGCTGTGTGAACTATTTTTCAAGTTGCATATAATCCACACACAGAAAACAATAAAGAAGAAAAAATTTTTCATTAAATTAGAAAGGATTGTTTTGTTTTCAAAGTTTTTATTCTATTTTTGTAATAAAACACTGTGGTCCCCAAGGAAAAAAACTTTTTCTAGTGTGGCAGTCAATGTGGTCAATAGTTAGAGAGGCAAGAGGAAAACCAGCAAAAAAATGGTATCCTAGATATCTAGAGAGGATTTTATTTCAAGTAGGAAGAATTAATTCACTAAGCAAATTGCTTCTGAGAGCTTGAGTAAGGTGAGCTGTTGGAAGAAAAAGTTGTGATGTTTATTTCTTTCACCACCAAATTAAAATTTGAACTATTTATGAGGTAGAGGTAAATGTATGAATCATTAATATGCAGCATGATGAATTTTCTAAAATTGAGCTCACCCATATAACCAGCACAGAGATCAAGAAACAGAACATTGCCATCACCTGAGTGGCCTGCTTTGTACCTCCACCTGGTGACTGTCCTACCCAGGGGTAATCTCAGTCCTGACTTCTAATACCACAGATTTGTTTGTCCTGTTTTTGAACTTTATGTAGCTGTAATTATACACTATATAGATTTTTAAGTCTAGATTATTTTGTGTAATAGTATAATTGTAAGATTTATGCATGATGTTGCATATAATTATAATTTATTCATTATCGTTACTGAATATGTTTTCACTGTATGAAAGTTATGGGCCAAATGATTGTGATGCACCAAAATTTCTGTGTAGAAGCCCTAACCCCCAGTTTCCCCAAAGTGATGGTATTTGGGCATAGGGCCTTTGTGAGGTAATTATCTTCAGTTGCGGTCATGGGTATAAAGTCCTCATAATGGGATTAGGCTCCTTATAAATAGAGAAAGAAAGAGGCCAAAGGTTTCTTTCTTTCTGCCATGTAAGGATATAGCTAGTAGCCAGGAATCAAATATGATAGAAACTTGGACCTTCCAGTGTCCAGAACTATGAGAGAGAAATGTTGTTCAAGCTACCCAATATGTGGCATTTTGTTATAACAGTTCAAGCTGACTAATACAGTGAACATATCACAATTTCACGTTTGCTTTCTACTATGAAAGAATAGTTTCAAGTGAGACATTATTTTGAATAGTGCTACTATGAACATCTTTACATATGTCTTTTAGGAAATACATACTTTCCTGTTAGTATATATTAATACATAGGAATGGGATTGGTGGACCATAGAGTACATACATGTTCAGCTTTAGTAGATATTTAAAAAACAGTTTCTAAACCTAGTTGTACCAATGTATGTGCCCAAGTCACTATGTGAGAGTACCACTCATTCCAAATCCTTGTCCACCCTTTACCAGCCTTTTTCATTTTTGATATTCCAGTGGATGTGTATTGATATCTCATTTTGGTTTAATTATACATTTCGATGTTTACTAATGAAGTTAAGCTATTTCTCATATGTTAGTGAGCATTTGATTATATACGGGTTGTTTTTTATTCTCTTAATGCTGCTGGCTTAAATTTAATGCTATTAATCAATTTAGATTGGATGGTGACTGAGAAATTTAGATGACTCTTTTACATAGTCAGTGGTCTTTTTTGGGCTTTGCTTCTATTAGTTTATCAGCTGTATTCTAAGGATTCTCCTGAAGTTGTGCATACAACTTCAGCATTCATCCAGGATGTATGGAAAATATCTAGAATATCATTTTCTTGAATAAAAAATAAAGTTGCAGAAGAATTCACAAATATAAAAACTTAAGCCACAGCTCCCTAATTAAACCTTATGGAATTATATTTTCCTAAAACATCTAAGACATGGAAGTAAATTATATTTTTAACAAAAAAAAAAATTTAAATAGTAATGCTCCCCAAAATGTTCTTGAATGTTTGAATCACTGACATTTAACCTACATTCCCAACAATGCAGGAAAAATAAATAGAGTGTAATTTAGGTATTTATTATAAATATGATAGATAAGACTTTGGATTGAGTGAATATACAGAGTATCACTTTATATGTATCAATGGAAATATTTTAAATTTTTTACTTTTACAAACCTTTTCATAAAAACTTTTTAAAAACTTTTTTTTTTTTTTTGAGACAGAGTCTTACTCTGTTGCCCGGGCTAGAGTGTCATGGCGTCAGCCCAGCTCACAGCAACCTCAAACTCCTGGGCTCAAGCAATCCTTCTGCTTCAGCCTCCTGAGTAACTAGGACTACAGGCATGCGCCCCCATGCCCGGCTCATTTTTTTAATGCATATTTTTAGTTGTCCAGCTAATTTCTTTCTATTTTTTGTAGAGACAGGGTCTTGCTCTTGCTCAGGCTGGTCTTGAACTCCTGATCTCGAGCGATCCTCCTGCCTCGCCTCCGCCTCCCGGAGTGCTAGGGTTACAGGCATGAGCCTCGTCACCCGGCCTTTTTAAAAACCTCACAATAAAGGTTTATATATTAAGTCCATTAATTCTGGTTTTACTAACCATATTGCAAACTAAATATCCCCTCTGTTATCAATCTTGTGAATGATGGGATGAGCCATATGAACAGATGCCAATAAAGACTAGAACAGTGGAAGTTTAGAAATGGAGGCCCTCTGGGTTCATGGTTCATGTTTGTAAAGCGCTTTCAATAAATTTCAAATACTTGGGTGGTTTTTATATACCATTGTTTTGAAATGATTTTCATTTCACAGAACAAATAAAATATAAAAACCTCATTGAATATTTATGTCCTGTTGTCTTTGATAGATTTTCATAGGTGTAAACCTTCAATCTAAAGGTTATACAAGGCTTGGAAAATACAATCTGCAAGGGTCAGAGTTGTTTACTGCACTTTATTTATTGCGTAATTCAAGTCAGAGATATAGTTGTACAAAATTTGATCCAACAATTTTCTGAAGATATTGAAAGATAGAACTTTGGATTTATTAATAGTTTATCAGAACAGTACATTATACAGAATCTATCACAGCTTGTATATATTCTTTGAAATACATAAAGTTAATTAAAAATAAAATGTTTCAGTCAAATACAACTTTACTAACCATCGCAATTTTACAATGAAACATTGTTATATTTTCAGTTAATAGGTTGGCCTTACCTTCAGAATGCCTATTATGGCCTTGTTTAACTCTCACCCCCTTTAATTACTATAGCAATAAGTTAGGAAGTTTCAAGGATTTTAATTGTTCTTTCGTTCCTGTATAAAGCAACACTAAGACATATTCTGCTACTTACACAGGTCCTGATTTTTGCCAAAGGTGAAATTATTGAGTTTCATGCCCTGTCCCCCCAGAGTGATAAGAGTTCATTTAGATAGAGAGCTCATCAAATAGATTTGCCCACAACTTAGTGCAAAATCTCTAAAGCAATTCGGCAAATTTTTCAAAGGTAAAATGTGGTCTGATCCATCTTATTACTTGCTCTGGGGCAGAAATGGAACACCAGATGTGGTATCCAGTCATAACCCTTATGCCAAAAGTCATCTCAATGTTAACATCCACTTGTTTCTTACCTCATTTGAGGCACCAAGGATCAGATTCCTATATTTTACTATAGACACGAAGCAAAAATAATTCAGGCAAGCATTATTTTAAAATAAAAAATGTCTTCCTGATGGCAACTTTGCATTTCTTTATGTTCTTTTTTCTTCTTGCTATAGTTCTAATTTATCTTCTGGGAAGGTCCATACAGAGATTTTGCTGTACCTTGCTTTAGGAACAATTGTCATAGTTTATTAATCCCATTTATTTTCAATAAAACGGAAGAAATGTCTTTGGAGACATTGAAGATGCTCTGGCACATAAAACCATTCTCCACAAGTATTCCATAATATGAGTAAAAGGTGAAAATTCTTTGCATTGAAAAATGATATTTCTTAGAAAAGTTTGAAATTATTAGAATAGGGAATTATATATAATATATTAAAACATATTTTTAGGTCAATAGCAATCTATATACTATATTGGTTTATAACAGAAGTCCCTGTATACCTAGGTCCAGAATGCTTGTAAGGTTAAATTTTCTCTACTGTAACAACTAAGTTATTTAAAATTTTATCAATTTCAACTTATAAATTCATACTCAAAAATGTTATCACTAACCAGTGATTAAAATAAAAATTTTACCATTTGACATACAAAATACACTACTAATCACTTTCAATAATCATCTATGTGGAATTTAATATACATAGTGCCTTAAACAGAATTTTTGAGTTTTAACATTACAAGCTCAAATGATTGAAGGAGCAATGAAAATCTTAAAGTTAGCATATAATGAATTAGCCCACAGAATGAAAAATAAAGATGAGGCTATAGTCCATATAATTTTGTTTACATGTTCAAAAATTAAATCTGCTTCAAAATATTTTTTCTTCTTATACAGGTTAGAAGATGGAAAAGAATCTTAAATGCTTACTATTCATTAGTTATGATCTGCACTGATAATAGTAATTTAACCATGGCAGTGATTGGGGGTGGGGAAGTTCTGTTAGAGAGATTAAGTCCTTTTTTAATTATTGGTTTTTTATTAGGCGACCTCATTAACAGATTCAGTCAAAAGTTTTCACCACGGATGAATAACCTAAATGGTCTTCTAATTAATGTTGTCTTTTAGATATTCTTACTATTCAGGTCTCTGTCAGATTGGACAGTAAAATAGAACTTGGGGTGTTAATATTAACAGGACTAGTTCTCTCCCAAAATCTCTGCTGCCTTCAAGCTCCTGTTGAAGTTAATAAACTCCTTTACAGCATACTTCCAGTGTTTTATTAGAAATGAAACTAGAAGAGGCAGGCAAGGGATACAGAGGAAAATTTGGGAGCTGTCTTTCCAGCCTTCTCCTGAAAGGGCAGAAGAAGTGGTCTTTGCAAGGTGTGCTGTTTGGTGTTTTCTTTCTCTTTATGCCAAGCAACTACTCCTGAATGCCCAATCAGGGAAGAGCAATGAAAAGGAGTAGGGGTGGGGAAAAAGTCTTGTCTCTCTTTAGGATGGCAAATTGTTACTAAATATCACAAGACAAACTGTAGTGCCCAGGATGCTTACACTATGAAAACCACAGGTGTTCTTCCCTCAGTCAAATGTACTAAAATTTTGCATTCTTGTCAGTTATTATCACTTTAACCTTTCAAAATTCAGCTTTTTCACTCTAATATAGATAGAAATTGATATGCTGTGCTTCTTAGTCCTCTTTGCTTGATCATGTTCCTCTGGACATCAGTTACACTTTCACAATTTCAGAGTTACATGATCTGTCTTCTTTTCTATACATCACTTTACAAAATGTCAAAGCCCAGGAGGAATTTGAGTCTGAGACTCCTGCTGTGAAGAGGCACTCTCAGTGAGCCGTGCCATTTCATTTATGGCTGCCATTACCATCTATATACTCATTACTTCTTTTTTTTTACTTCTAATTCCAATTTATCTCTTCATCTTCAGTACTCAATAGCTCATAATCTTCTGCATATTTTGATACAGAGAACCCACATGTACCTCAAACTTACGTGCCCGAAATAGGACTTATCATAGCCCCCTTATTCCTACATGTTTTATTTCACCATATCTCCATATCTCCACCAATGAAAAAGTAAATTAAAAAAATTGTTGCATCATTTGCTTCTTATTCCTTTGCATCTCTGTCTTCAATGGCATAGGTGTTCATCCACAAAGAAGATTAAGCCAGAAACCTGGATTTCATCTGTTATTTCATACTACGTATTTTCACCTGCAACTATCAGGCCAATATTATCTTCTCATTTGGACTCCTTGAAACATTCAGTCTACTTCTAGTCTTGCCCTTTTGTTAGCCAGAGTGAGCCCACTGATATAACTACGCCCCTCTGTTGCTCCCCTCTGGCCTCAGGATCAAGTGCTAACTCTGCTGTGTAACAGTACTCTTCAAGCTCTCTGTAATCACCAGCTCTCTATAATCTCTCCCTGGCCACTGTTCTTCTGCCCTCCAGTCCTGATAAATTCTATCCACATCAGATTCCTAATCCTAATGCTTCAGCTTTTTGCACTTGTAACACTCTTGTCCTGAAAAACTGCCCCACCCTTCACCCACCTCCTTGCTTTGCTAATGTGCTTCAGGATCTTCATTACATGCCACTCCCTTCAGAAAGCATTCCTTGACCTTCAGGGCTTTGCGATGTGTTTTGTCCAGCAGGATCCTCTATTACTGTCTTCGTCACATTGTGACAATTATATGACCTGGCATAAGATTCAATAATTTCATTGCTATTCAGCCAGCTTGCTTTTTGAAGACTACATTTCTTCAGGGCTCTTACTACTAGGCCTAGGAGGTGTTAAATAAGTGTTTTCTGTAAGATTGAATTGATGATCTATGTAATAAATAAATATGATGAAATACAAATGATTAATAATCACTTGACAGATAATCAACCTCACCCCACTAACATTAAAAAAATATAAACTTTAAAGTTTTGAAATTTCATTTTTGAGATATAATTAATACTGAGAAAATATTACAAATAAGAACATTTAAGGTGTTGGTGACCATGGGACAATGAGCATTTTTAATACGATAGGTATAGATGTGGGTTACCTCAGTTTTCTAGGACATAATTTGGCACCATGAATCAAGAGCCTAAGTATTATCATATTAAGATCATGCCAGAATTAACTACATATTTCTACTCCTAAGGATTAATTATAAGAATTTTATGAATTGTAGACAAATTATCATGTGCCAAGATACAATTAGAGTTTTATTAAAATGAAAAACATATCAACCATCAAACAATACAGAATGGCTAAATATGAATGAAATTTCTATATTGTGGAAAAAGGCGTAGCCAACATAATGATAATTAGGATGAGATTTCTATGCCATGAAAATGATTATGACATGTGCTAGATAACAAATACAAATATTCACTATGTGAAGATGTGTGCTAAAGAAGAAAGAAAATAAATACAACAAATTCTAAAAGGTGATAATCTCCTGCCAGTAGTATAATAACTGATTTTTATCATCTCTTTCTCTATATTTTTCAAAATTTCTATTATGAACATGTATTCCATTTACAAGTAGAACATTATAATATAAGCCCTGTAATGTTCTGCTTATTTTCCATGTATTAAAACCTCTTATATGTCAGTTCATTTATTCACTCATTTATTTATTAGTGAATTTATTCATCAAATATTGACTAACTAGCAGTAAATGAGGCAAAGTACATGATCTATCTATTCTACTGGGGAAAGAGAATATGAGGAAGCAAGCAAGCAAATATATATATAAATAAAGTCAAACAGACATATAATAAGTAACTGTAATTGTAATCCATGCTGTACAGTAAATGAGTAGGCAATAGAGAGATAGGATAGAAAGTAACTCATAGAAAAACATGATAGTTGATAATTGATAATTAAAAGAAGTCAACCATGTGAAGGCCTGGGAAAGGGCGGTCCAGGTGGAGTAAACAGCAAGTGCAAAGACATTAAAGTGAACGTAGGCATGGTATGCTCAGAAATAGAAAGTGAGTGAGTGACTGAAATCTAGTATGAAGGGAAAGTGTGGAAGGGAGTAATGGGGAAAATGATCTACGGCCATGGTAAGGGATTTGGATTCTAAGTGTATTGGAAGGCCCTGTAAGAGCTATCTTGTCTAATTCTTTATTTGATAATCATAGTTTCTTTTTCCCCAACATAAAGTTGCTCATAATTCTTATACTGTTGCTCAGTGAATATAATTGTATCATCGCTGATGTTACATTTTTTCTACAAAAATATTTGTAAGCTTATATCAACCATTCTACCAATTATAAGTCGTGTATATAAATAAGTACCAAAATCAGTGTCTACAATTATGTTATCATCTATTTCATATTTGTCACCCATCTCTCCCTACTGAAGCATTAGTTCTAAGAGAGTAGATTCTTTTTGTTTTGCACCATTGTATTTCCAGTAATATATATATCGCTGTGCATTTCACAAAATATTCAATAAAAATTTGTTTAGTGCATGAATGTAGTCATGTTTTTCAGTAGACTGTAGAAACCATATAATAAAACTGACAGCTTTAAATAAATACTTTTGCTTTCATTTCCTACAGTTCCTTTGATCATTTTCTTGACATTTCTCTTTTCTTGTATTGTAAGGCCTATATTGTGGATATGCTCTAATATGGTCATTCTTCTTACACATTTCCCTAAAATACCGTTTGTGTAACTCTCTAGACTCTCACTTGACAATCTTGTGTATTTCCTCAAGTCCAATTATAAAAACTCTCCACATCCTCACTCCTCACTGGGGGCAGAGGCATGCATCCCAGATTGTATTTCTAGCATAGATCAACAGAAACATAGCCACGGTATTTCTTTGCTTGAGACATCTCTACATGGATGTTCTCTCCATTGCTCCTGAACTACATATCCCCAGCCTAATTATTTTTTATCCCTTCATTTGGAAGTTCTATTAATAGAACCAATTTTATTAATCGAATCACTAAAACTCAAAACCACATATTCACTTTTCATTTGTCTTTGTATCTTCTCCTCTATGATCCTATTTTCTCTACTCCTGCCATCCCACCCATTCACTGCTCATGTGTGAATCCTTACCTCAAATGCACATGTATCCATTCTTTTGCCAAAAGAACATACTTTTATGTCTGAAATATGTCTTACTTATTTCCTCTTTTCTATTCTCACTTTTACCATACTCTTTCTCTGAAGCTGAAGCTTATTGTCTATCAAATAATTAAGAGACAGGAAGAGGAAATGGCCATATATTATATAGTAATAATTGTCACAGCCTGCACAGATGTACAGAAGGCATGAAAGGACTTTGGATTGTTATGGATGTTAGAAATCTGTATTTTATCCTACTGTTGATGGATTTTGGCAGACACCAAGATCTTGCAACATATAAAATTTGATATTCATTTAGCATTTTGTTATGACTAAATTAGATTCCCATATGGAAAACATAATTTATTTTTATCTTTAATAAAATGTCATTAAGCTATGGGAAAATATTCAAATTTTTTATCACATATTGAACAAGCAATATATTTACTTATGAACAAAATAGCTGACCTACAGTTATCCTGAGGTTTGTTAAGACTAAGAATGATTATGCTAAATAATCATTGTGTAAAAACCTGCTGTTCCCATAAATTGACTTGACATTTCACTTTATTTATTAAGATATGTGAGAATGACCCTTAGCAAGGCTATGTATACTGTGTGTGTTTAAACTTCGTGCATACTGAATACTTGTAGATACAGTAATCATTAAACATCTCACTTGAGATTTCTGCCTTTTAAATTTAAGCAATAAAAAGTAGGCTGTTTTTAAATAAAGCATCTTCTGAAGAAGAGGCCAATCGTATCTCTAGAAATATAAAAAGTCTTCACATCCATTAGAACTGTTTCTAGCCTCTCAGGTTTACATTGGCCCACTTCCTTAATTTCTCTCTTGATTAATCTCTCTCTCTCTCATTAACACTCATCATACAATCTAGTTTTCATATCACTAAGGTAAGAAAATATGTACAGAATATTTTAAGTTAAGCCAGAGTAAAAGTGTTAGCCAGTGAAGACTCAAGAGAAATATTGTAAAATGCTATCATATTTTATTAAGTTGATTTAATTTTGTTTGGCTACTCTATTTATAAAATTACCTAAAGGCCTGAGTATTCTTGGTTATAAGGAAATGCATTATAATACTGCTTAGTTTCCACCCAGCATTTCCAGAAATAGATTCACCTTAAGACACCCTCAACTGACATTTAAAAACTCAAAGCACTGCAGGGTCTGCCAGGTCTAGAGCGCTAATTTTGTCTGTGGTCTTCTTTTTTTTTCTCCTAGAAACTCTATAATTATACATCAATATGCCAGAAATGGAGATTATGTGAACAAAATAAAAGCAAATTTTCTTTTTTTCCCCTCTCCTTTAAGACTCTCATGTTATAGGGATTCTCTTGTCAGTGAAATAAAAATGAGAGGTCTATTTGTACTACTGTTTTCTATGTGTAATACAAAATCAGCATTTGAATATTTCTTTAATTAAAAATACTTGATTATATGCTCCATTTAACTCCAGTTAAAATATTTTACACTTGTGCTAGCAAAAGTTTTGAGCCGACTTCTTGTGAAATATAACTTATTGATACAGAGTATTTTATTTTTATATTGTGTATTATATGAGTGCATCCTTTATTATCTCAATATATCTCATAGAAATATTTTAATCAATACATATACACATTCTACAATTCAACATGATAGTTGTTAGATGTTTCTGTTTATTATTCACATTTTTTTCTTTAACAGCTTTAGCTTTTTTCCTTTCTCATTGTACATTCTATTCCAGGTATAAATCTTTCTAAGCCCATCAGGAAGATGGATGAAATGTTAAGGACAGGTGAAACACTTAGAATTCCTATTTGGCAGCGTTGATGTACAAGCATTTGGCAGTTATGTTAAATTGTAACGAGTGATTTCTAAAAACTGTATATATAAATCCAGGTATATTTTTAAAATTGATACAAACCTTCAATAACTTATAGTTCTTAAGCCAAAGTAATCTTCCTCTTTACTTTCAAACAATATTGAGATGTATTACAAAATGTTTTTGACATTTAAAATGTGGTTGCCACAGCTGTTGAATATTTATCTAAAATTAATTGATTATGCATTAAATTAAAGTTTTTGCATAATGAGATTTTGAAACTTGTTCAAAGAAATTATGTTTCTTTTAACTACCTCACTATTTTGATTAAAATAATTAATTTCAAAACCTCACAAATAACATTAGAAAGTAAGTACTAAAACATAAGATAAAGCACCTATTTATTCAATAAACACACATTTCATTAGCGTTTAGGTATTGAAATTTAAAAAACTGGTCCTCAGAAAACATAAATGAAGCCACTTCTCAGTCAAATATTTTACCTCTTGAAGATTCTCTCTACATTTTCATTCTCAGTTCTTAGCAAAAAATAGATATGGTAGCAGAGAAAGTTGCAAATAAAATTGCAGCTACATTGCTAAAGAACAGGTGTGGCTTTGGCAGAGAAACTAGCTCACACAGGGTATGAACATAGGTATAGGCCTACAGAAGACTAAAACGCAAGAGGATTTGTATTGGCTAAACTTAATATGGAAAGATTGCCTGGGATATGGGGTGCTCTTAAAAAATACTAATTGAAAAGAAAATAATACTTTCTAAGTGTCTATTTCATTTTAAAAAATCAATTAGTAGAGTCCCAGGAAGATAATTTGACATCAGTTTAAGAGCATCTGAAAAGATTTACAGGATTAAACGAAACTCTGTTGAGACTTCTCCGATTATACAATATCTTATTTTTCCCTGTTTCAGTATGTATTGAATGTTACTTTATTTTTAGTTTGCCTTATTAAATATTATTTTTTAGGGATGAGTAGCTTGAAGAAGTTGAGGTAAAACAATAAAAGTCTGAGGTAAAACAATAAAAATTCCTATTTATCAGCTTGATGTACAAACATTTGGCAGTTATGCTAACTGGGAATGAATAATCTTTTAAGATTATATAAACAATATCAAGTACATTTTTTAGTTGATTAAAAGATCTCCCATAATTTATAGTTTGAAAATTTATATGGTAAATATACATTCCTCTATTAAATGTGAGAATTCCTCTATTAAATTGTAAGAACTGTACAATTAGTAATATTTATCCTATTTTGTTTTTAAAGCTAAAATATCAGTTCAAAACTAAGAGTTTTATTAAACATTATTAGATCTCATGATCTCCATGTTTATTCTCTTTATTATTGTGATTTTAATTTTCCATTTCTATTTTAATAGTTTTCTTATACTGTTTTAAGTTCAAATGGAAGGGACCGATTAAGTAAACAAAATGTCATGATTTTGAAATTACATTAGTGATTTGCATGAAATCAGCAGAAGATTTTAATATGGAAAACTTAAAATTGCACAAGTTCACACAAAGACTATTTTAGTGTAATCAAATTTCATTAGATGACTGCAAAGGTAGAAATTTTTTTTTTTATTTCAGCATAATATGGGGGTACAGATGTTTAGGTTACGTGTGTTGCCCTTGCCCCCCACTCCTCCCCTCAGTCCAGGTTTCAAATATGTCCATCCCATTGCGTGGTGCGCATTGCACTCTTTGTGTACACATATACCCGTCCCCTCCTCCCTCCTCCCCCTCCCCCATGCCAAATATCTAATAGATGTTATTCTTATATGTGCACTTATGTGTTGATCCGTTAATACCAATTTGATGGTGAGTACATGTGGTGCTTGTTTTTCCACTCTTGGGATACCTCGCTTAGTAGAATGTGTTCCAGCCCTTTCCAGAAGTATATAAGAGGTGCTATGTCACCATTGTTTCTTAAAGCTGAATAGTACTCCATGGTATACATATACCACAGTTTATTAATCCACTCACGTATTGATGGACACTTGGGCTGTTTCCACATCTTTGCAATTGTGAATTGCGCTGCTATGAACATTCGAGTGCAGGTGTCTTTTTCATAGAG
>CAUYSK010004483.1:0-37446 GCA_963575035.1 Avahi laniger | reverse complement strand
ATTGGGCATAAAGGATATTTTATATTTTTTAATTGACTTAGTCAATTCATACAGTCACATAACTATATTTTTATTGTGAGGTTATTTTGGGTCAAATCTGTGGTAGCTGATAACTATATTTAATGTGTGGTATCTTCTTTTTTATTTTAGTGATGTCTCCTTTGCTTTTATATTTTAGTGAAGTATAGCATTAATAATTCCTTGTGATTTGTTATGTTCAGATTGTTTGCAAGCTGCTCATAATTCTTTCATATACAATGATTTTATCATTATTATTAAATAGAAATGGCTAATATTTTTAAAAAATTTAAATTATTAAACCAGAATTTTTATTGTTGTCACAATTCTAGAAAACAAAAAGCTTGTCTAAGATGAATTTCCACTTAACCTATTTAAGTTCTATTTGAATTTTAAAATATTTTGAAAAGTTAATATAAAATATTAATTTTATTCAAAAGGCAAAACTGGTCCTCTTTCCAGATCCAAGGTCTAATAAAATTAGTAGATTTTGATTTCCCAGACGGTTCCTAAAATTTTCCTTAGTTTCACTTTTACTTTTGCTATTTATGCAAACCAAAATGTCCTCTAAAGTAAAAATCTCTCAATCACGTTGTAAAATGAGTTCAAATTTTTCCACCCTCATGAAGACTTTAGAGATCATCACTGTTGATATTGCACTCAGCTAGACTATATGACATTTGTTTACATGCATTAGATTTTCTAATAAATTTTCAGTATATTGAGGGCAATACTACTTTTTACACGTTTGCCTATTCTTTATTATACACATATTAATTTGATAAAAATAGATCAATTCAATGAACAAAATATAAACTTTCCTCATAATTATATGGAAATAAATTATTTCAAACTTAAGTGGTCCATTAAGAATGAGAAATTGGTGCACGTTGACATAGGTGTAAATTTGCATACCTCATTGACATCATATAGCATTTAACTTTATTTCCTTCTTTGAATTTTATTATATTAAATTCTCCTGGGAGATTTATTCAAATATAAAATATGATACTTTATATAAATTTTAAAATTATTTTCGATGATTATCTCGATATATTTTTATTGTGAAATTAGTTTATGTTTAATTGTTTAATATATTGATATTAAACCCTTACTGTGTCTTAACAAAATAACCACATAGGGGAGCTCTAACCCAGCAAAAGAATAAATTATTTGCTAAACAGTATACCGTAACAATATTGTTTCATTTTCACAATTAAACCCAAAAAAGATTTTAGTCATTTGTACTTTATTCCAATTACATTTTTTACATGACTCTCAGAAATATGTTTACCTGAAGGTTATATAAGTCACACTTAAAATAATTTACACCAAAAGGTGTTTTTTCCAACTAACCAGTGTCATATTCTACATTAGCATGGGATTGCATTGCAATACCTAGAGATTTTACTTCAAAGCAATTGTACTTAATAAAAACGACTGTGAATTTAATTGGCTGCATTCATAGGCTGCAGTAACTGATGAAAGGCAATGCTCATAAATTGTGTAAAGATGAAAGTATCAAAGCAAATCTTTAATAATGCACATTTAATTGACTTGGTAAAAATGACTATTTTTAACTCTCTGCCCTATATGAAGTACATATCCCAACGTTTCCTGCCTGTGTAGTAATTTTAACTGAACTGGAAATTTTTTTGTTGTTGTATGATACAGGTTGAGCATTCCTAATCCAAAAATTCAAAACCCCGAATGCTCCAAAATCTGAAACTTTTTGAGCACCAGTGTAATACTCAAAGGATATGCTTACTGGAGCATTTCAAATTTTGGATTTTGGAGTTAGGGATCCTCAACCAGTGTGTATAATGCAAATATTCCAAAAATCAAAAAAATTAGAAATCCAAAAACTTCTGGTCACAAACATTTGGGATAAGAGATATTCAACTTGTGAAATGAAATATAAAGTGAGAGAAAGGTATCATTAAATACATTTATCTTAAATGATTGAATATCGTCTTTTAATAGTACAGAATATTTAACAATTTAATTTTTTGGTTTTAACTTATTTAATTTCATAAGCAATTATAAATAAATGATTTCAACAAAAATGAGATATAATATGCTATCAGAAAGTACTTTCAGAATATAAGTATGATAAACTCTACAGATCCTCTCTCAAGAAAATCAACCATAATTGACAAAAATTACTAAAATATATATATACATACACACACATACAAACAATTTGGTTTTTAAGGGCTCTGGAAATTGTCCTAAAAGCATGCAACAAATAAACAAATATTTATTCAAAGCAAATATAATAAATCTTGTTAAGAATGGTGAAGGTCTATGGTACTTTGGCCACAGTCTACCCCTTATTTCTAGATCAGCAGAATTGAAACTCAACTCAGGTTTGGTGTGACTAAGAAAACAGAGTTTCTTCTTTTTGCTCCAGCTCCCAGTCAAGGACTATAGTATCCCAGTGGGAAGGGGAACAGACCACCATCATTTCTGAAACCCACCAGCTCCATGTTTCAAGAGCTAACTCTAGGTGATTTTAGCCAAGAGGTTGGGGGCTCCCTCTACCTAGGTCCGATTCACAGGGCTAAGGTTTTAGGTCATGTAAGACAGGTCAAAATTAGAGCCCCAGTTTCCATTGCCTCAGATTGTTCATGGGGGTATGTTCAATACCAAAAGAGACAAATGAAGATGACTGGAGCTTACAAATAAAGAAGCAAACAATAATAACACCTAGAGAGAGGAGAGATTAATATCCAGAGTTGGTACAATATGTTATCTAACATGTCCAGTTTATAACAAAAAATTATAAGACATGCAAATAAAAAGTGACCACATATGAAAAAAAAGCAGGTAAAAAACTGCCTGCGAAAGGACTGACACGTGGAACCTAGATGAGAAAGATTTGAAAGTAATTATTATAAATATGTTCACAAAAGCTAAAGGATATTGTGCGTAAGAAGTAAAGGGATGTATCATGGCACTTTCTCATCAAATACTAAATATCAATAAAGATAAATTGTTTCTGAAAAATTGAAGTCCTGGATTTGAATAGCACAAAAACACATTAAAAATATTCTATCACACGAGTGTCAAAGTAAATTTGAATGAGAGAAGAAAGCTTCAGTGAACTTGATGATAGATTGTTACACATTATGCAATCTAAATCACAAAGACAAAAAAAGGAAGAAAAATGAAGAGATGCTTAGAGAAATGAAGGTCATTAATCACACCAGCATATGAGTGATGTCAATACTAGGCAAAGAGGAAAAGGTACAGAAAAAATATTTGATGAATTGCTGAAAATTGATAAAAATTTTCAAATCTGATGAATAACATTAATCAATATGTCCATTAAGCTACAAATCAGATAAATGCATTCAGATTGGCAGACAGAAAATTGCATTAAAATGATCAAAACCAAAAAGACGAGAAGATCTTGAAGGTAGTAAGAGAAAAATAACTTTTCAAATAAAGTGAAACCCTCATAAGATTAACAGCAGATGTCTCATTGAAAGAATGGAGGATTGAAAGCAGTAGGGTGACATGCAACACGCTACAAATAAATAAGTAAATAAGCTTTAGCCAAGGATTTTATATTCAGCAAAATATCTTTCACAAAAGAAGGGGAAAAATAAAGATATACACAGGTAAAAAAAACCTGAAAGAATTTATTGCTAGCAAACTCACAAGAAACACGAACGATAGTTCCTCCAACTGAAAGTAAGTGACTCTAGATAACTATTTGGACAGGAACACACAAATACACACAGAGCAACATTATAGATAACTAAAAATGCATATTTTTTTCTTTTCTTGACTTAAAAAGTGATTTTATAAACAATATCAATATAATTGGATTTTTATATCATAGCATATATAAATTTAACATATTTCAAAGGAGACAGGTGGGAGGAAAGCTAATGTGGAGTAAGGAAATTATAGCAGATAGCAACTCAAATCACAGAAACGAATGAAGAGAAAGAGAAATGGTAAAGAAAAGTTACTGTAACAAACTTTATAAACATATTTATGCTCTGCTTCCTTCTCTCAGCTTAGTTAAACATTAAATTATGCAAAGTAATAATTATAGCAATGTATTGTTGGGTTTGTAATATATTTGAGTGTAATTATTTTTTAAAATGCTCAAGAAGAAGAGAGAATATAGCAATATAAAAGCAATGTTTATATTTATTAGATTTAAGTCAGTATCCATATATAGTAAATTTTGATAAGGTAGGAGGTATATAGTAAGATCTAGAAATATCATTTAAGAAAATAACTCAAAATTATAGAGAATCATAAAAGGAATTAACGTTAAACTAAAAAATATTAACTAAGGCAAAATAAAGCAGCAAAAGGAGGATAGAGAAAGAAAAAAACATTAGGTATATAGGAAATAAAAAGGAAATTGGAAGATGTAAATCCCAACTTATCAATGATAACATTCAAGATGAATGGATTAAAAAATCCAGTTGAATGAATAAAAGGGATTTTTAGTAAGAATAAAACAAGAACAAAAGCAAACAAACAAAAATATGCTGCCTACTGAAGACACACTTTAAAGTCATGTTTATAGCAGCACAATTCACAACTGCAAAGATGTGGAAACAACCCAAGTGCCCATCGATACATGAGCGGATTAATAAATGTGGTATATGTATACCATGGAGTACTATTCAGCAATGAAAAACAACGGTGATACAGCACCTCTTGTACTATCTTGCATACAGCTGGAATCCATTCTACTAAGTGAAGTATCCCAAGAATGGAAAAACAAGCACCACGTGCACTCACCATCAAATTGGTATTAACTGGTCAACACTTACATACACATATAGTAGTAACATTCATTGGGTGTCAGGAAGGTGGCGGGGGGAGTAAGGGAAGGGTATGTTCACACCCAATGGGTGCGGTGCACACCATCTGGGGGATGGACACTCTGGAAGCTCTGACTCGGGTAGGATGAAGGCAATATATGTATCCTAAACACCTAAACATTTGTACCCCTGTAATATGCTGAAATAAAAAAAAAAAACGCAAACGCTTACTGTGTTCTATTAATATTTAATGATGAATACATTCCAACTTCTCATCATAATTTACAATCTGTGTATATTATAGAGCACATAGAAAATAATGTGCTCTGTGTGTTGAGTGGGACTGGTACCCTGAAAATAATACACAGCTTTCATTGCCAACTTGATTCTGGTAACATTTGGTTAATAGAAATGCCTAGAAAAAAAATTAGACAACAGGATGGGGTAGCGGGGAAGTCAAGCAATTCCCACTTCCATCAGCAGAGGACAAATGTGGGCTGCAGCAGCAGCAGCAGCAGCTTCAGCACCTGCACTGTGAAGCCTCTTTCATGATCTCAGTAGTAGAAAACATTGCCCAGCTCCTGCTGTGCACCACCCACGTGGTGTTCCAGGCACCAGAAGCAAGACAGCTACTCCGCTTTTCATCAATGACCTTCACAGTGGTTCTATCACCACTGCAACTGGTCCCTTCTCTGAGATTCCAGCTATGCCTAAGCAGTCTCGTATTATTTTTTTTAAACAAATAATGGGAATTTTATTTTATTCTATTTTTATTTCAGGATATTATGGGCTTACAAACATTTCCATTACAAGTTATGACTTTGTCTCATGCAAGCCAGGACTAGAGGCTTGCCCTTCAGCCTCCTCTTAGTATCAGAACTTCATGTGGTATTCACAGGAATATTCCTGGACACTTTTACTTCAAACTCCTCCCTTTTGTTTGTCAAAACTGAAGTTACTTGCAGTTTCTTGCATTCATATCACATTCTCCGAGTTACCTCATCTTACTCTCTTTGTTCTTTCAGTCTGTTTGACACTTTACACTAATACAAGATCACTGTATTGAATCACTTCAATTTGAAATAACCAAACTGCATGTTTTGATTTTTTCTGACTTGGCTCAGAACTGGAAATTGACAGACAGTTTTAGTGGTAACAATTATTTGAAAAATATAAAGTATCTACTGTGTTAAGAAAAAAAATTAATGCACGGTAAATAGAGAGATGAAAACTTAATAATCTAAAATGATACAAATAGTTCAGAGTTGTAATTGTCTAATAAGCATCAGATAAGTGACATCCCAAGATATATACTCAGTGGTATTTCATTTTCTCCGTAAGGCTATGCTCATAGATAACACCAATTTCACAATTATAACCCCATTTCTAACATCTCTGATTATCAAGCTTCTAATTTTATCAATATAACTCCTCTTTTACATGTTATGGTAATTGTCGGAGCCTCTGGCATTCGGCAAGTTTAAGATTATAGAAACAGATTTAGAAAACACTTATGAAGTGTGGAATTTCTAATAGAATGCCAGACAATCACCTCAAAAATGTGCATTTCTCTTTAGCATAGCTAATTATTAAAATGTATAGAATAACATATTCTATATGTTTAAGATATTCTGTATGTTTAAGTATATTAATGAAATCACAAATTTCATAGTAGAAAGATATTTTAATTAAATATTATCTGAAATGGTCAACTAGATGAACTTTTAGTGAAAATCATAAAAGGTAATTCAGTAATATCAAAAAGTTAAATTATTTTGATTTATGTTGATTTGCTTGACTTGGTAGTTTTTAAATGTTGATTAAATCCTTGTTTTTTAAGCAAAATTTATTTTATATATTAAATGCTAATTCAAATAACTGATTACATTTTTGATATTTTATGCTGACAAAGATATATATAATACACACAGTTATTGAAACATTTTTGTTGAAGCGAGAATTTTTTAAACATTTTAAAAGGAAATTCCATTCAATCAATTGTACTTTTATTATGTATATAGTTTATACTCAGAAGTATCAGTTTTAGGAATCTATCAGATGTAAAAACACCTTACGTTAGAATATATGTTCAACATATGAGTATTTACTGCAATATATTTTCAATTCACAATTAGAAATAGACCGTCCATCAACAATTATGTCTGTAAGTGAGGTGATCACTAAAATTGCATGGTATGCTATTTAGCATCTTGAATAGCATATAACTACTTTAATAATTTTCAGTACCTATCTATCTAAAATTCTAAAAATATGATTCAAGAAAAAAGATATTATTAACATTCATATTTTTATAGCTCAGTACTATTTATTGAGGCAAAATAAATTGATATTATCATGATAATTTAGAAAACAAACTACAGCTGGAGCCTATTTCTACTAAGTGAAGTATCACAAGAATGGAAAAATAAACACTACATGTACTCACCATCAAATTGGTATTAACTGACATAACTGATCAACACTTAAGTGCACATACAGTAGTAACATTCATCGAGTGTCAGGCATGTGGGAGGGGGAGAAGGGCACAAGTATATCCACGCCTAATGGGTGCCGTATGCACCATCGGGGGATGGATGTTCTTGAAGATCTGACTCAGGTGGGGCAAAGGCAATGTATGTACCCTAAATATTTGAACCCCTGTAATATGCTGAAGTAACAACTAAACAAATAATAAAAAATAAAATAAAACAGAAACAAGTAATACAGTATCTAAAAAATAGCTTATTAACGTTTTTCATTGGAAAACTGAATTCCCAAGTTTGTAAAATTACACTTAAGATATAGATTAAATAAAATCAGGTTATACTTTTTAGAATATTTCTACTTTTTATTCCTTAAAATGAACTACTTGATCTCTTCAGGAGACACATTATTTCCTAAAAAATGAAACAAACTTCTGTGGTAAAAAGACAGACAATTCCATACCATTGTTCTTCATGGAATCAAATAAAATTTGATAAAAATCAGTTTTCCATAGGTGTCACTAAACCCTGTTCTCCTCATGTGAAACAGCTGACATTGAGTTTGTGAAGGTACTTAATGTATCAAGAAAACCTTTTATCTACATCATTTTATGAGTCACAGACTCTATCACTCTCACATAATGACAGAAAATCATTGAAACAAAAATGCTTGCTATCCTACAATAGCAATAAAAAACACATTTACCCTGAACCAATACATCCATTATCTTGTAACCTCAGGGATGTAAAGAAGAGATAAATTGAGACTGCAAGACTCCTTAGTCTAACTTAGTGGTTCAGTATTTTACATTGGATTAATGTCCGTCAGATCAACAAGAAGACAGCGATGGGATTTTAAATTTTTTACTCATCATTCTAGTGTTGTTTAGGTAAAAAGTTATATGACATAGCACATGCCATACTGCTTGGCACGTATTAAAATCTAAATATAAAACATAAATAAAAAATATTTTCAATTTAAAGAGAAAACATAAATGTATATTTAAAAACTAATATTGTTGGTATAATGCATAAAGGTAATGGCTGCAGAAGAATGAATGCAATCTTTTTGATAATTTTAAATGAATATTTTCTGACTACTTTCTTAAATTTTAAGTCAAAATATTTACAAAGTGTTTCCATAAACTAAGAATAGATTGAAGTTGGTTTAAGTCACAGTGGACAAATTCTGCTTCGGATTTAGCTGTAGTTGTTTGTCTGAGAAGGTTGAATATATGAAATATGAATTATGATCCCACCAAAATGAGGTGTGATAAATCATGATACGGCTGCATAGTTTATCATGAGATCTAATCAGCATAGTAATGTTTATATATTTACATGACATGTGACTGAGGTTGATTGCCAATATCTTCCTTTCACTCTAAAATACAAATTCAAATCTCATAATTAGGAACAAAAGAAGCTCCTTATATTTAACATTTCAAATGCTCTAAGTAGATTGACAATATTTACATCAATTATGCAAAAAGAAAAATTTGCAATAGTAATAACCAAGAAAATTATTATTTTTAATTAAAATATTAGGAACTTTCAACTAGCTAAATAAAAAAGAATAGACTTGTTATGTATAGTTAGCTAAATATCTCTAAGATGTTATAGTCCGTGTTTTCCTGGAAGCAGAGACAGAGACCAGTAGTGGATGTTGGTAGTTTATATAGGTCATTATCCCAGGAAACAGGACTGAGGTTGCAATATATTTAGTAGTAGAAGTGAAGAAAAACCTAATTCCAGGGTCATTATCCAGGTCGTTGCTGTGTTAATGGCAGCTCAATTGTGCCAGGACTTCTGTCATTACAAATTGCGCATGCGAAGAACAGTAGCTGACCCATTCATCTACTCGCCTCCTTACTTCATTTGTTGGAAGTGTCTTTTCCTCCACTGAGATTAACTGTCTTTTAGTTGTGGTCAACATTTCTAACAGAGCATTATTTCTGTGGTTTCAACAAAGGCACTAAGGCAGAAGTCAGAAGGATGTGTGACAGAGGTATGCTGTGGGTTGCTGTTGGGCAGATTTGCCCTGTCCAGAACTGTCCACTGAAGCTGGGGTCAAAGAACCAAAAGTTCCTACTGTATCATGTATTCTTCTGAGCTAACAAATATTTCAACATTTACTTATTAGCGCTTTATTTGATTGATGTTTGCAAGATAAACCTTTTATATCCTTTTACTTTCAACCTACCTTACTATTATATTTGAAGTGAATTTCCTATGATATAGTTATGTCATGTTTTTAATCCACCCTTCCAAACTCTCTTTTATTAATACATATTTAAAACATATACATTTAAGATAAACATTAACAGATGATAGTAAAATCTGTCATTTTATTTCTTCCATTGTATTATATCTAGTTTTCATTTTTCTGTGTTTTTCTTTTCTGCATTAATGTGGGGTTTTGAATTTTTTAATTTTGTTTTTATATATTTATAGTGATTTTATTTCTCTGTATAGCATTTAGTGTTTGTTCCTGGTAGTATATTATTAATATGTTACACATTATATAAAGATATATATGTATATAACATATACATAATAAGCACAGTCTAATAGCATAGACATGTTAGCAGTTTGAGAGAAATGTAGAAATTTTACCTCACTTTATTTCCCTTTAACTTTGTCCATTTATAATAAAACTATCTTTAAATTTCTTCTCCATGATTTTGAATCACAATAATGTTAAACATTTTTTTTCAATCATCAAACACAATTTACAAGACTCATGAGAAGAAAATAGATTGTATGTAGCCACGTTTTCAGTTTTACATTGTTCTTTCTTCTTTCCTTGATGATTTAACCTTATTTCTTTTACCATTTTCTTTTTTATACAATTTTCCTTGGTCATTATTTTTGAGTAGGTCTGTTGTTGACACATTCTCTTAATTTACCCACATCTGAAAATGCATGGATTTTCCCTTTATTACCGAAGGGCATTTTAACTAAATATAAAATTTATGGTTAACTTTTCCTTTTTTTGTGAGTACTAAAAAATTGTTATGCTACCTCCTTTTGGCCTCCGTGGTGGTGGTGTCTGATGAGACATCCACCGCTATTCAGATTGTTTTTCCCCTGTAACTAAGGTCTGTTTCTCTCTCTACTCTTTCAAGATTTTTTGTTTGTCTTTACTTTTCAGAAGCTCGATTATGATCCGTATGAATACAGATTTCTTGGGGTTTTTCTTATTTGGTGCTTGCTCAACTTTTTGTGTGTGTGCTTATGGCTTTTGCCAAAGTTGGGGATTAGGGTGGGGGATTCGATCGTTTTTCCTTTGGGTACTTTTTTATCACCACCCTCTTTCTTCTCTCTACTCAGGACTCCTATGACACAGACAGATCTTTGGTTACAGTCCAGCAGGTCGCTAGGGCTTTGCTTATTTATTTTTTTAGTATATTTTCTCTATGTTTTTCCAATTTTATTATTTTTCAAAATAAAAAGTTTAACAAAAAAGTAACGTAAGTATCTGTCTGCTTTAAACATTTTTGTATTATGACAATATTCAAATGAGTTTATATTATTATTTGTTCTAGTTAATAACTATATAACAAATCACCCATATTTTAATAGGATAAAATTAATAATTTATTATATTTCAATTTTTTTCTTTGTTTTTATCCCAAACTCAGGAAGGGTACAACTGGACAATTTTTGTCTGGGGTCTGTCATGGATTTGAACCTAAATGACAGTTGGAAACATAGCCATTTGCAGACTTTTGAAGGCTTGAAGGAGAACTGGGAAGTTCATTCGCATTGCTGGCAAACTGATGTTAGCTGTGAGTTGGGGGTCTTGGTTTCTCTATATTTGTACCTCTTCCTTGGGATTCTAAGTATTTGTTGTAATTGTTTGGTGGCTGACTTCCTCTACAATAAGTGATCCATGAACCAAGCTGAAAGTGAAAATACCTTTTATGATCTAGCCTAAGAGGTCACACATCATCCTGTTAGATATGGTGGAAGGTAAACAGGTAGCAAGGAGGTGGCTAAGGGCAGAGAGCAGGAACCAAATTGTAGCTAGGAATCAAATTGCAGCTAGGTACTGTTCCCTGGTGGGAACATACATAGTAAAGAGTTCCTAGCAACCTTTAACTGCCTTAGAGCTCATTACCATCTAATTAGTATAGCATCGGTGAAGCTTCATGGAGAATTCTGGAAAAGACTTATGTGCAGAAAGGGAAAATGTTATATAATCCACACTGTTACCTAACCTGTCATATGATCTGTTATATAACACCAACCTGTCAATCGTCCCCAAAGTTGGGAAATGGCAACCAATCCCATCAGAGGAAAGGAGGGACAAACTAGTGAGCTTATAAAAGGCAACCTGTGCTCAGGCTCCAGCTCTTTCTCCACTCCTGGAGACTGACCTGTTTCACTCTGTCTGGAAAGTATCTTCACTTTGTGTGGCTTCCTTCTTTACTTTCATTCTTTCTTTTATGTGATAAACAAACACATAGTATAAAATTACTATGTGTTTGTGATCATTTGACCATGAACTTGACATGGTACCAATACTCATTCTTGACACTGGGAAGCTGAAGACCAGGGAACATCCAGATAGATGAACCTGACAATCCCTTCTTCAATATTTGATTCACCATGTAGGGATCATCCTATATTAAGTGAGAGAAGACTATACAAGTACATGAATATCAAGAGACCAAAGCCATCGGAGCTATCTTGGAGAGTAGCTAAATTAAAACATGGTCATTTCATTTCAAAATGAAAAATCAGATAATTTTATATATGTGTTAATACATGTTTTAAGGTTTAGCTATAATAATAGGCCTTCTTCTCTCTAAAATTTACATTTTAAAATAACCGGTATAGATCAGGATGTTGCAGTTTGCAAAAACCATACATCTTATGACAAAAATAACTTTGGCCATATGTATATATATATATAGCCTAACATCTGGCTGACTTAAGAGAAAGTCGTCTAGTTTTCTTATCTTACATTTAGGAAATTCTCTAGCAATAATTAATATTCATAAAATTCCAAATTTCAAAAACATATTATTAAACATTTAATATGTTCCACACTCTGATTTGCATTTTTTTGGAAAAAAATAAATTTTTTTAGTTAAAATTACTAACTATGAACAAGTACACCAAATTGTTACCTGCGAAACAGAATTTCCAATCCATAATCATTTTTAACTTCATCTAAATTTTATGTTACTGATTAGAGAGTAAAAGAATATAATTTCTTTAAAATTATCATATATATATAAACACAAATGGAAAAGAAAAATACCATATGAAATGCTAAGTTTCCAAGAAAATGGTTAAGTAAGGTTCAGATTGTTTTTTGAAAATGATGTTAACTTTAAACATAAAAGAGCCTATGTTTTTCAGAACATCTGCTCCCAGATGTCTCAAAAATTCCTGGGATATGGTTATGAATAAATGTTTCTTATCTTGATATTTGTTTCCTTGTCTGTTGAATGTAAATATTTTAAAAATATGTGGCCAAGTATTGTAATAGTATCTAGTTTGCAGATTTTAATTAATCTGTCACAACATAATGTGATAAATTTCAATAATAAGTCACACTATAATGTTGGTAAAATGCAAACGTTATTATGCTCTACTCGATTGTATGGAAATGTGTATGCAAAGTTACAGGTGTTCCTGGTGCATATAAGTAGAAGTGGCTCTAGCAAAGAATCATAATTATGTAACTGGTGTATAAAGAAAATTTCATTAAGTTCTTTCTTTGGCGATAATTTATGCAGAGTCCCCTCTAGGAAAAACCAGCTTCTATTCCAAATGTTTAAATTTAATTGTTAATTATCATATACAATCCTCTGTAATAATGCTGATTAGTTTCTTCGTGGCTATACAACTAGCCTCAGAGCTGTTATCTTGCCAGTCGACAAGAGATATTGTGATATTTTAATGTTGAATGAGAGCAGCATCGCAAAGACATAGTGAAGACAAAGACTGTTGAATGGCAACAGGCAATTCTGAATCAGACAGACATTTTTCCCTTCTGCTCCATTAAAATTCTCAATACTGTTTAATGAAGACTCTAACAAAAATTTTGGAAATGCATCTAAAAAAGCATTCAGCACTCTAATAATTTTGCATTAAATTGCACTTTTTCACCTGCTTGAAATTCTCCCATTTTTAAAAGGTTTTTATTTATTTATCAAGAAATTTACATTAGGTAAAATGTTTAATCCCCATATATGTTCATATTATAATGTGAACCTAAAACATGGTTACCTACTTGTCTATTTGGAACAGAATACATAAAAAAAGATTATGATACAATATTTTAAATTATAGACTAGATCACAGGAATAGATATTCAACAGCAAATAATTTATATAGTCAACTAAAATGATATAATGATATATCATTAGCATTTTACATATTATTAACATGTATGCAAAGTTAGTAATTATAATTCATAAACACAACACAATAATAATGATGATGATGATAATGATGAATATTTTCACATGTCAGATGCCTCACTAAGTATTGAATTGAAATGTAATTCACTTGGTCTCTGTTGGAGCTCATAAAATGAATTAGACACATGTTAATCCATTCCCTCCCTAACATTAAATGTTTATGTAATTTTATTAACAGATGTTATTTTAATCATTGATATATGTTTCAGTATATTTACATCTATATAATCCCAATGATTAAGTCTTCTAAATTTTAATATTTGTTTAGTATATTGATATATTCCTATACATACATATATAATACCCAAACTAAATCTTCATATCAATGTTAAAACAGAGAGATTGATAGAATATTATTTCTAAAACATATTAGAATAATAATAATATTGATTAGAGCAATGTTATCAGGAGGTGCCAAAATTGCTAAATGAGCTAGTAGATTCTAAAATCAAAGGTTTTAGCTGGACATGGTGGCATGTGTCTATAGTTTCAGCTACTCAGAAGGTGGGAGACTGACTTGAGATTGAGTCCAGCCTGGGCAACATAAGGAGACCCTGTCTCTAAAAAAAAAAAAAAATTAAACTAAAGATTTTTATTAAATGCTGAAATTAATTTTATTCCCAAAATTTACTTTTGTAATATTTGCTAAATAATTATATCTTGAATTATTTTTAATAATAAGTAAATAATGCTGTTGTTTACTTTTATGTTTATATCCTCTACATACCTTCTGTTTTCCTTTTCTTTTATAAAATATATAACTATTCTTCGTTTAAATAAAGAATACATAAATGTTTACTCATATAATTTATGTAAATAATTAGTTATTATTTATTTTATTACTTATATATATCAAAATACCAAGAAACTGGCAAATACAATATTTCTGACATACAACCTAATTACATATCTGTATATGTGTCATTACACACATATATACACATATTTATAGATTTTAAAGGCATAGGACTTTATGCAATTGTGGGAATTGGTTCATTCTTCTCTGGTATAGTACTGTCTTTCTGCCTGATGTTAAAGCTTAAAGTACACAAGGCATCAAGGAGAAAGAGGTAAATGGATATAAGTTGGGGAAAAGCAAGAATCTGAAACACACACCAGCAGCTGGCACCCATGAGAGCGGACTTAACATCTATGTCAATTTTTTGTGCTCTTGCCCTTGGTAAACTTGGTGTCCAGCAGAAGCAAGGGCTCTTTGTCGTGGAGTTAAACGCATGCAACTGGCCTGAGTATTGGACATAAAGCAGAAGTGATCTAGAAAAATGTAGAGCAATTGCAGGCCCACCTCAGCCAAAAAGGTGAACTTGCAATTAAATGACATGTTTGACTTGCAAAATAGCCCCTCTTTCAATTCTACTCTCCAAATTTCCCTTAAGAATTTCTCTTGGTAACCACCCCAAACCACTGCATAACCAAGTCAGGAATAAAAATATTCTAGCTATGGTAATATAATTTATATTCCATCTGACACAGAAAACCTAATTTCTGTCAAGCATGGTAACTACCTACTTCTTTTCTCATGAGTTTGTGAACTAATGTGATAGAGAAATGTCTACACTAATGGTCAATTGAAAACAACCCAGAAAATTCGGAGCCATTAAAACAAATTTTGTTGGGAGAGTAACACAGACTGATTGTTTCAACTTTACACTAAATAATTTGAGAATACTCTGCTTTGTGCCAAAATTCCATGAAAGATGCCTTTGTGTACATAGAATATACACACCCAGGAATCTCCTAGTTTGTTTTCCTATATTCTACACATTCAAATAATTTTTTTTAACATTGTCTTTGTTGAGATATAAAGGTCAGTATTGGCCTTCTTTCCTCTGTGCCTCAATCTCCACGTTAGACTGTTTGATACTGTCTCACAAGTCACTGATGCTCTTGTTCATATTGTTTTCAGTCTTATTTGTTTCCATCTGTTTTCAAGTTCTTTAACATTTTCTTCTTCTGTAGAGTCTACAATTATTCATTTCATGTATTGTATGATTTTTATTTCAGACACTTAATATTTTATCTCAGAATTTCAACTTTTTTTTTACATATTTCATATTGTAAAAATGTTCCGAATTTATTGTTCCAAATTCAAACATGCTTTTTTGGCATACTAAGTATGCTTATAATGTCTGTTTTAATACCTTTGTCTTCTAATTTCATCATTAGTGTTACTTTTGTGTTTCTAATTATATTTTATTTCTTCTGATTATAGGTCATATAGATCCTTTTGTGTGTCTGGAAATTCTGTACAAAATGCCAACAATTGTCAATTTTACTTTATCAGATGCTGAATTTTTCTGTATTCCTTTAAATAATCTTGGACATTTTACAGTACACAGTTAAGTTACTTGACTGATGCTTTTTCCATGAAGCATTTAAGCTTCACCGCAGTGGATATAGAGCAGTCTTAATTTAAAGGTAATTTGAGGACTGCTTCAACATTGTGTGCATTACAAGGTCTCTCTGTTTGAGTTAAGAAAGCACAATTTCTTACTATCCCTGTGATATCTTTGAAAATTATTTGACTTACTCTTTCCGTTGGTGGTTTGATCCCTGGCCTCAGGTCATTTCCTCTCATACGTGCCCAGATTTGTACTCAGCCAGACTCCAGAAGCCCTTCTGAAGTCCATGAAGCTCTTTATGCTTCTGTGTTCCCTTCTCTCTATCCAACTTAGCCTCCATCATGCCAGTCTGTGCCTTCACTAAGTGACACTAATAACTATTTCCTGGCACCGTAGGAACCTGCCTGCTGGAACCAAATCTAAGCAATCATGAAGATCACTATATTATTTTTCATTCTTTATGGATTGCTGTCCTGTGCTACCTGGTGTCCAATATGTGGCAAACATTCCTTCACATTTTTTCCTATTTTCTATTTGTTTAAGACAAGAGATTAAATCTTGTCCTTTACATATCATATAACTGGAAGTGGAAATCAAGATAATATTAGGAATCTATTTGTTTTCCAGTTGCATAATTCAACCTTTCACTTATAGTATCTATAATTTGTACTAACCTAGTATCCTATTTAAATAGGAAATGAAATTTTTTGGCAATGGTACTCTAAGTGAATTTAACCTGCTTTCTAATAACCGATACAGTCTTTTTAAATAGTTTTTAAATGAGACTCAAATTTTTCTAAAATCTTACTAAATGATAAGCATTATCTTTGCTAAGTCTTTAAGAGATCAATATGTTTTTAAAATTGGGATTGCTGTTTCTCACTTCTTTTTGCATCTCTATCATTTTCCACAAATATTAAAAAAATGACTGAATAGTGTGTCAATCTTATTTGCAATAATATTCATTATCTAATAAGAATATTTTCTGCAATGGAGGGATTCCATATGTATACAGCAGTCATGCATTCTACTCTTGCTGCCTTTCTTGCAATAAAATCACTTCATAATATTACTTCTTCTACCATATTCAGATCAATAGTCACCCTTCTTGGCAGCAAGAACACAACATAAACGATGCATAATTCCCTATTCTCAATGTTGTATGTTGATAACATGCCGTTTTCCAAAGATGTGATTCCTTTAAAAGAATTTCTTATGCAAATATATCTTAAATTGAATTTAAATTTTAGACTTCAGGTACAGAGAGTTCAGTTAATTTTACTCTTAAATTCTCAGCATGTCATATCCAAACATTGATGTAAAACCCTTTATTATAATATTTTTCCATTCAATTATCAGTCCTGTTCAGTTTTCCTTCTGCATCTCCAATACTATTACAGACACTTTCTTTGATATCTTTGACAAAGGTCCTTAAATATGCATGCAGAAAATACATAACTGAGTTTTGCTTAATACTATGGTTTCATTTTTGCATAATTGGCATTGTGAGATGAAATTTACGAATATTTCTATGTTTCTTTAGAGAAATGCATATTTTACTAGATGAAGAATGTTCCTTATTGATATTCACTAGATTACCACCTTGCTAACACAAATAGTACAGAGCACCCTCGTATTTTTATTATACATATATGATCTGGGATTGGTTCATTAGGTCAAACCACACTTCCATAGTTAATTTAATTAAATATTATATAAAATTGCTTGCCAAAATGACTGTTCTAATTTACTAACTTTTCAAAAGTTTTCTTTCTTTCTGACAATGCTCTTTTCAAAGCGTCCATACTCTTAAGTTACACTTTGATAATCTATGTTAATAATTATCTATATTTTGACTGGTGGAATTTTGTATGCTGTTACTTATTTAATTTGCATTCTGTAACTGATTTTGACCATTTTGGACAATCTCTCTATACTGCTCAGGTTTTGAGAGTTCATTTTATGGGATTTGAAAAAAACAAATATGTATATGTAAACTATATATATTTTTCCACTGAATTTCCTGAATTATCCTATTTGATTTTTTATATTCAAATTACTAAACTATGGTCAAATTTAGACCTAGCAAATATCTTGTTTGGGGAATTTGTATATTTTCTTTTCTTCTTTCATTTGTCTACTTTGTATAATAGAGCAGAATACTTAATTCAGATTTAGCCAATTATTTGGCATAAGTTTCATTTTCTGATTGAATGTTTAACAAGTCATCCCTCACATACAGGTCAATATTATATTTTCCTACATGATCGTCTATCAGATTTATAATTCTAAGTTTTATATTTAAGTTTTCATTATATTCAGTTTCTACATTTTTATGTTATCAGGAAAGTGTTTGGTTTTATGTTAAAAATAATTCAAAATTTTTTCATTGTCACTACTTCTAATGTGTTTTCAAAACAGTCATTAAACTCATCTGTTATTTGTACTGACAAAACTATATTTTATAGGTCACCACCACTGGATGTGAAAATTTCATTTAGTGTCACTGTCCAAGGAATTATAATCCTTTTTTTCACCCTGGGATTTTTGAAAACATTTTTTCTAATTACATGTATATTCAAATCTTTGGAATTTTCTAACCTTTTCATAGCTTTTTACTGTATATTTTAATAAAAATCGATCACTTTCTCCCATTTCCAGTAACTTACATTTCACTAATTCTTTCTTTTTCAAAAACTATATATTGAGAGTTCATTTCTATTGACTTCCTAGCATATTACTATCTTATAAGGACAGAACTGTAGGAGAAAAAACTTCATTCCTATGCTTTGGTATTTGCAGTACAATATGGACTCTTGCTCCTAAAATCACTTAAAAAACACAATAATCTATAATTTATATTTAAAAATATATACAATTTTACTCTTAAGATCTCCATAATTAAAATAATGTTTTATGAATTAAAATTTAGAAGTACTACAGAAAAACAAACAAATAAATGTGGGTTACGCTAGAGTGAGTGCCTGATTATAAATTTCTGAGATTATATCACAGTTAATGTAATATATAAATACAGAACTAAATAATTATTAGAATGATTTGATGATCTGTTTACTATTTACATCACTTGGTGTTTTGTTTCATGGAGAATGAAGAAAAATGTAAAGTCATTTATGATTTCTATATTTATTTATTTATATACACACACACACACACACACACACATTTATATAATTGTGCTAATTGCCAAATAATTTTAACATCCTCCCATATCTGTCTGAGATGGAGAAAGTGATTAGATGTAGAAGAGTTTGAGAGAATAAAGCCATAGAAATGTGATTTCTCTCTTTGAAGGGAGGATGGCTGATGTGCCAGGTGTTTTATATACATTCCAAATCTTACCATCAGGGGCTCCTCATAATGTGCTATCGCACTGCATATCCCTGTGAGCAATACATGGTGTGTTCTCTGATCCAGAGACCTCATGTTTCCCATCAGAATTTCTGTCATATGTAATTTAAAAACACTTTAACTTACTCGTAACTCACTTATAATGGTGCTATCAAGGACAAACAGTTCTTTTTATCCTAGGCGTCTCTGTGTTTTATGCATGAAGTCTTTTTGTATTTTATATCTTTCTTTGATGTTTCTAAACTTCCCTAGTATAAATCTGAATAATATTTATTTATATAGCTGACTTTGTACATCATGGATCTTCATAATCTGAGATCTTTAGTCTATTTGCCTTACTCTTTGAATGCATGCCAACAATTTCACTTCTATCTTATGACTCTATTTTTTTCTTCTTTTTTACATGTGTTTATCACTGTCTGATCATATCTGAGAGATTTTTTATTTTGCTTCTTCAGTGTTCCATTCTGCTGTTCAGCTAATATACTGGATTATTTTTAGGATCAATGTTTACATTTAGTACTTCTTCAAAACTACTATTCTTTTTTCTTTTTGTTTCTAATTTTTATACCATCATTTTGTATCTTAAAATATTATGCATTTTTGTTCAAGTATTCGGGTTCATACATTTCAGGTTCACTAATTTATGTTGTTTTGTTCATTTCATCACTTTTATTTCTTCCTCAGATGTCTTCTAATTTTTTCCATGTGAATTTATCTTGGCTTGCTTGATATTCTCCAGACTAGGCTAGTGATATCTTCCAATAGCTAGAAGAAGAGATAGTATCTAAGTTAACCTCTATATTATGCTCCTCACATGAGGGAAGCAGAGATGTGAATCTAAAATTGCAATATGAGCTCCATCATTTCATGGAAAGTCTGCCTCAAGGTACCTCAAAATTGCCACATCATCTACTTTGTTTTTGTTTTTAGGTGTAGCTCACCTCTTAATAATTCCCGATACCAAGGTTTGGGTAAAAGGGAGTTCAGAGACCTGTAGTTCAGCCACCCACATGCTCTTGGCTAATTAACCTAGTGATAGCCCAGCACCTCCGTACCCTACCTGCTGGCTATACTGATTCTCTGCCTCTTGGTATGAAAGGACCTGCCCGGATTCCAGGATTACAAGATCTGGGCCAATGATATAATCTGGGCTAGGGGACATAATAATGAAATCATTTCTTATTTATAAATAATGCTATTTTAAAAGATTTGGGACCAATATACACTATTAGTGGCTCAAAAGGGGAAGCTGATGTGTTCCATGTGATAAGTAAAACCTGGGTCAGATTTTCAGCTTTGAACTCATAATTACTTGTTGTTTCTCTAACTTCAGGTTCTCGTCTTCAAACAAAAAGGACAAAAGGAGAAAAATACAGACGTTTTTTTGTTTTCCCCCAAGACTATTCTTAGCTCTTTGTTCCCTTAGACCTCTTCAACTCCAGGCCTCCATTTTCCCCCAAAATTGTGACCCAACTGCTATCTAATTCTTAGTCGTTTTTCATGTTTCCAATCATTTAGATTTGAATTTCATCCAACTTTTTGTATTTTTTATGAAATTTCTACAGTTTTACTAAGCAAATGGAGCCATTTGTCAGTGCTTATTTGCTATGTCTTTTTCTACTAAGCTCTTCCATTGAATCAATCAGGAAATAACTCAAAGCTTTTGCCTTTATCAGCTGATGCTAGTAATTAAATCACAGTCGAAAAACCTTCATCAACTGTAGCTGATAGACCACTATGTTTCTCATAAATTTTGTTTTCTTCCACTGAAACTCAGGAACTGGTGGCCCTGGGAACTATTATGCACCATTATGTCATGCTTAAATGTTATCAGAAACACATTTCTCATATTTTTTTCTTTAAATACCTAGATTAAATGTGTAGGTCTGAACTTTTTAACTTCACTGTCATGTTCTCTCTTATTGCTCCTTCTTGAACATTGTATTTCACTTGGCATGAAATTTTTTGTTTTTGTTTTTGTTTCTGTTACCTCAAGGAAACTAGATTCTTAGAGAATATGTTTATATTATTAACTTCAGGGAAGTTTACAAAGAAATACCCCATACCTGTTTACACCTCACTTGATTCAGAATTCTTTTTGGTTCTCTCAATATCTTTAGCCATTTTTCAGTTTAAGTTTGAATTCCTATCATGCTTCTCAGAATTGCTTATGCATTAAAATATATTTCTACTCTATTTAATATATTTTTTGATTTATTCAGTAGAAGTTAAACAAGGGGATATGACTTTCTCATAAATATCATGGATGAGGGCCAATGGAGAAATATGTTACTTGTTCGAGATACGGTTCTAAAGGAATTTGAACATCTAAGATTAACAGGTTGTATATAAATTGGACTGGAGCAATGAAAAATGGAGTTTATCCATCTGTGAGCAAAACAATTAAAATTTACAATGGGTATTACATGGTGCCATCAGTTTACTTCAACTCAAAAATGTATGCACTTTTACTCTTCACTCAATGTCTAGAGGCAGGAATATAATAGTTCAGCTTTCCTCTGTTCCTGTCTGTGAGATATACTTACAAAAATTGTAAATCTCTACACGGTATTGTCTATCCAACAAATGTGTCAAAGAGAGTAAAGATCAACATTCTGCCCAGATATGGAAAATTTGAAGAAATGAAGTTATTTAATTCAGCAAATGACAAACTAATGTAAAATATAATGCTCATTTTCAAATATAGGAAACTTCATTTAGTAATGATAAGCTTTGCTTTCTTAGAGGAAATAATTAATCTACAATGTATAAAGATGGATATGTAAACATGCCTACAATGTGTAAGAATGAGTTTGAAAATTGAACTACTGGAAAATAAGTAATTGAATCAAGAATTCAACCTTGCAAAATGGTATAATGGGTCCATTGCGTAAGTATTACCTCTGACTAGAGGGGAAAAAGTATAAATCTATTGTTTAGTGATTTCTACTTCTATTGTTTTCAGCAAGGGAATTTTTAAAAGGTTGTCTAGTGAAAGTTTAGATTTAATCTGTGCCACCACACAGACGGAAAAAAGAAAAAAACAATCTATGACATAGGTATCATGATTATAGGAAAATGAATTAAGATCATTGTAAATGATAATGTTTCTCTATTACAGAAGTCAGAAAACTGAATGTGTTACCTTAGGAATGCATAAGTTCTTTATTCCTAGTTGAGCAGAAGATGAAAGCATAAACCAATTTCAGTTAACAGTTTTGTCATGTCTGCACTGTTTTCAGAATCAAGAAGGGATAGAGCCCTGTGTTGAAACTTTAGTGAATCCATTTGTTGAAAAATAAACATAAAAGAAGCTGAAAAATTTTTAATTAAAAGCACATTATAGAATTTCAATATATTTTTGATAGCCAATTATATGCAGCCATACTGACAGTAATCTGATAATTCTGCCACACTCGTCGTTCCTTCTCCAAATTAGAATTAGTTTTAGCTCCTGATTGACACTGTTATTCCTGTTGACTAATCTGCCTCCTTCATGATGTCAGGAGCTATTGCTATTAGCAACCTATGAACCTAGCCTCATAAATCCTTCAGCTCACCCACCCCAACAATTTTAAATCCCTTCTACTTTAACTTTGTATCTCATTGCTGGACCAATACATAATTCAGAAAACACAATCTCTGAAATCTTAAACTCTAATATTCTAATTAACTTAATATAAATATTTTTATCAAAATATGTTAAATTCATTTTTCTGATATATTTATTCCTTTAATGAATTTAATGAAATATATGCATAATGTAAATGAACAACTTAAAAAGTAATAACAGAAAAACTCAAACACACAATAGCTAACAGGAAAACTCAAGCAAATAAGAATAACATTAAAACTCAAGCATAGAATAGAAGCATTCATGTATATGTATATATCTCCAATATTTTATAAATACATATATCTCTTATATAAATAAATGTATTTTGTATTTTAATGTATATTAGTATGTAGTATATAAATAATATGTATAAAAATATATATGTTTCTCCAATATTTTGGAAATCACTTCTGTCCTTCTGCCTCATAAACCTCCCCTAGATAAAATTGCTAATTTATACAGCATATTCTGTATTCTAAGCAATGTTGTAGATCCAAAAGTACAGAAGAAATATTAGTAGAAAAATTAAAGAAATATTTTGCCCTTGTTGATCTTACAGTTAATTGTATATATTTTGAAGCAAGAAGAAACATACAGCAGTTACATAAAAATGCATTGTTTGCAAAATGATAATGACTACCAGGCAAAAACTATAGACAGGCAGTGCCATATGAAGTGCTGGTTGGAAGGGACATGTAATTCTAAATGTGTTGTTCAGAGAAACTTTACTGATGAAGTAGAATGGGCACATGACATTCATGTTTCTTTAGTTAAGGAAAAAACATGAACACCTCTAACTCCTCAATAATCCTCCCCTATGTACAAAATTAGAAGAAAACTGAATATTGGTAAATAAAAATACTTCCACATACAGCGATTATTGCTGTAAGAAAAGATGACACACCTAGCATTATAGGGTGATTACACATTTATAAAGAGAATAGAAGCAGTTTAGAACCATAAATTATGCTGCATTAAAAAGAAAATTGCCAATTAACAAGAAGACTGGGAAAAAATATTTGCAATATAAAGTGGTAGGCACTGTATAAAACAAAATTTGAAATGATTCTTTCTCTGTTAAAGATAAAAATCAAGACAAAAAAAGGCAATACAAAATCACTTATTTTCAATTGCTTTTGATCCAACCAAACGATTCTATGTGCTCTGTTTATACTTATATTTGATTATTCATTTACTAGTTTCTCTATTTTGGCAAATTATGCATTGTTTTAGTTACAGAAAACATGGTATAGTACCTGAAATGTATAACGGGCACTAAATAGCAGCCATTAAATTAACAAGTAAATGAACAAATTTATATTAGTGATAGAAGTAAAATCATGCTGCAAAAGTATCATTTTTTCCATTTTAGTTTGAAATAATAAAACAATGAAAACATGTTTATAGTTGTATGGATATGCAAGAAAAAGAAAGAGAAAACTTAAAACGTATTTTTATTTATTTTCTCTAGCCTTTAATCTCTGGTCAAAAAATATCTCCTTACATATGTACTATATGAATTTTTAAATAGATTTTCAAATAGTAAAATGTTTTCTGTTCATAATGTTCATGTTTTTAAGTATACATTAAAAAAATTCAGTTAAGTGTTAAAAAGTTTTAAGTTCTAGTGTTTTATAGGGTGACTGTAGCTAAGAATCATTTATCACATATATTCAAAAAGCTAGAAGAGAGAATTTTCAATGTCCCAACACAAAAAAATGATGATAAATGTTTGAGGCGATGGATTTGCTAATTCCACTGATTTGATCATTACACATGGTATACATGTATTAAAATATCACTGTAAATCATAAATATGTACAATTATTACTATTACTAAAAATAATAGGAAACAAGGCTTTAAGATTAAGATATTTTCTGCAATTCGCTAGTTTAGAAACAACAGATAAATATAAAAAAGAAAAGAAATAGAGAATAACTGCCACGTCTTGACTTGTGAGTGGAAATTGCTCTG
Organism: Avahi laniger; assembly: GCA_963575035.1. NCBI lineage: Eukaryota > Metazoa > Chordata > Mammalia > Primates > Indriidae > Avahi > Avahi laniger. The sequence continues at coordinate 12,383 of CAUYSK010004483.1, read as the reverse complement.
ACCACTCAGTGACACAGAATGCAATTGCTGAAACATTAACGATACAAAAGGCAGCTGAGAAATTACTAGAGTGGATGGTCACTAAATGCATTTCCAGTCCATTAGAATGTGACACATCCAGCTAGATTTTTAACAGATGTCTGAGATTCCCATAAAATATTACAATTATCTTTAATTCAATCATAGAATTTCCTATGAGGAACCAGCTCTGTTTATTGCACCTTTTTCAGCTGACACCAAAGGTCCATTGAAGGAGTAGTGAAAGCACAAGGAAGCCTGGGGCAGCCTGGCTACTCTGGCTCCAGGCCAGCACCCACTGGCATGACAGTTGGTGTTATTGCAATGCAAATGCCTGGAATCCAGGCACTCACTGTAACTTAACTAACAGAGAAAAAGAAAAAGAACTAAACACACACACACACACACACATACACACACATACACACGCGCGCGCGCGCGTGCAGAATCACCATTAAGGAAACACATCTTGGCATGTTCAATGGTATTTTGAACCTCTAAATAAGAAATATAAATAGATTAATTCAGCAATGCCAAAGAAAACACAGCATATCAAATTTACCTGGAGACTTTGTGAAGTGGTAACAACTTGAAAAAAAATCTGAAAGAATAAAAGGAATCTTTACTTCTCCTTTATCCAAATAGTTTATGTTATATTTAAAAAAAAACAATTGAGTTTATATTGATGAAATACATTTTATAATGAGAATTATGCAAATAAAAATGGGTTCATTTCAGTCATCCAAAAAGAATCTTGATTACTGTGTTCAAGGTAAATCATATACTGCTAACCTAAAATAAATAAATAAGCATGCAATTAAAGGGAATTAATTCTACATCACAAAAGAAAATATGTAATCTTTCATTATTTTACAAATTTCTAATGACATGTGTTCTGAGCTTTATGATCTGTGAACAAAAATAAACATCTTAAATTTACAACTCCTTTGTCTTCAACTGGCTAAATACTCAAAATAATGTAATAAAATTAAATTTTAAAAATAGTTCTCTTTCAAAAATTTGCAATGGAAAAGAACATGTATTATTACCAAAAGAAAAAAAAAGGAAAAAATAAATCCCAAAGACATTCTAGCTAAATTTCCATTCTTCCCTTCTTTCTTTACGTATAAATTTTATTTTTCTTTGTGTTGTTTGTATACAGATATTATTACAAACATTCTTACATATTACCAACGATTTATGGATCATTTCTTTATTAAAGCATGTGATAGGACTGTGTTCTTGTGTTCCCTTCAAGTTAATACTGGACTTTTGCCTTGTTTTGGCCAATGGCATTGTAGTTTAAATGATGGGAGACATTTCTGTGCAGAAGCACTATGGGTCACAGCACTATTTATTCTGTTTCTTTCCTCTGTCACAGTGATCTTGGAAGCCTATACAAGATGAAATAAGGATTAATCTTTGTCCTTTAGTGAGGACAATGTTGAGTAAAGTAACTCATGTTGAAAAAGTAGTGTGAGCAAATAACAGACTTTTGTTTTACTAAGTCACTGAATTTTAGGAGCAGTCCGTTACTCCATTCTTCTTTAAAATCAGCAGTAGCAGAAAGAGATGATGTCTTTTCAAACAACTAAAATGAGGGACATACTTTAAAAGTTCTGCAGTGAGCAGAAAATGGGAGAAACTGTTGTTGCAGCCTGGAAAAATAGTGATTCTTCAATGAAGTGAAAAAGAAATGGTTAAAATGGTTATTTTTGATTACATGAAAGACAGATCATACACATAATGACCTTATAGTATTGGGATATAAAGTTAGAAAAGAAAATATCAGTAGTATGTGCTATTTGCTATTGAAGGGGAAAAAAAAAGAAAGGTCAGATATTAATTTTCAGATTTGCTAAAAGAAATGAAAATGAATGGATAGTCCAAATACTTGAATATGCATTTGCCTCTCATACTCAAATTCTAAAATATAAAATAAAGAAAGTCCATGGGCTATAACAGAATTTTTAAGCTCATTCTTATACTAATGATGAAATCCATCATATGCATATCACATTTATTGTTTAAGTCTCTGTTTAGATTAAATGATCCCAGATTAAAAGACTAATACTATGGTTATCAGCAATTTTTTTTTTCTTTCCACTGGACAAAAATACCTTAGGGAAAAGAAGCTAATCATTTGTGCCAATTTAGCATTGTGGCCACAAGGTACTTGTGAGCAATCCATAATGAGAGGCATAGGGATGAGAAAGCAAAAATGCATATAAATATAAGAAGTAGATTATGAAAATTCCCATGAATTTGGCTCATAATGCTATCTGTAATAAATGAAAAACAAAATCAATTAAGTTTTTAGGGGAGTTATATTGCCCTATCTGCATTATTGAAAAGGCAAAGAATTTTTAAGATTTAAAGCTGCCTTAGTGCCTTACACATCTACTAGCAGGAGATAGAATGAACATATTTTTCACCCTATTAAACTACTAAAGCCAAAAGAACAACATAAATGAAGAATCTCCCTGAAGGTGGAAACAGTGATTCTGGAGACTAACAGACATGGCAGCTTATCCTGAGGACACAAAGGACACAAAGATCTTCCAGAGATCCTGGACTCTGACCTCAATGTCATTACTGAATTGGGGATTTAGTCTCACTTGGGAAAGGATAGTGCAGTTTATGTGGAAAGCAAACTAAACTAAATATTTATTGTCCAGAATGGAAGATCATTATAGTCATTCAAGCTACACAGTCGTCTGGTCCTTTAGCCTCTTTAAGAGAGGCTTGTGCATGAGACTTCTTTTAGTCAATGATATGTGAGGAGATGTGAGTTTTCTCTGTCTGGGCAGAAGTTCTGAGAAGTAATGGACAGTTCACCATGCCCTTTTCCCCTAGCTGTGGTGTACTTGGAAGTCCTTGTTGAAATAGAGTGTCCATCAGCCTAGATTTGGATTGACTACAATTAAAAGACACCCTTGACAATCTGTGTACATCAAGTATTCTGAACAAGAATTAGGCCCTTAGTTATGTTATGTTGCTTTGATTTGGAGTTGTTTTATAGTTGACTCTTGCACAACATGAGTTTGAAATACGTGGGTTTCTTCCAACTCTGCAATCCATGAGACAGCAAGACCAACTCCTCTTCTTTCTCCTCCTCTCAGCCTACTCTCCCTGAAGAGGGCAAGGATGAAGAGCTTTATCATGATCCACTTTCACTTAGTGAATAATAAATGTGTGTTATCCTCCTTATTGCTTTCTTAATAACATTTATTCCTCTAGCTTGTTTTATTGAAGGATTACAGTGTATAACACATATGACACACAAAATATGCATTGATATACTGTTTACGTTATTGGCAAAGATTCTAGTCAACAGTAGGATATCCTCAGCTAAGGTTTTAGGGAGTCAAAAGTTATAAATAGATTTTTAATTATTTGGAGGGTTAGTGCCCCGGACCCCCATGATAGTTCAAGGGTAAACTATATTTCATCTTTGCAAACCTAGCCAATAATACCTGATACAAGAGCAAATAGGGTCAGTTTTTGTGTTGAGAAAAAAAAGAATGATACATATGTGCCCCATATATATATATACATATATACATATATATATATATGCAATATCTATATTGTTCATGTATAGGTAATACCCATGTTGCATGTGTATGTGTCTGTGTGTGTATGCAAAATTGTCCATCAGTATTCATGGGGGACCAGTTTTTCCAGGATCTCTTGTATATACTAAAATCCATGGCTGCTCAAGTCCCTGATATAAAATGGTGTGGTATTCGCATATAACCTATGTACATTCTCCTGTGGACTTTAAAACATCTCTAGATTACATAAGACGTTATTAATGTAAATGCTATTTCCATAGTTGTTGTACTATATTCACTAGGAAATAATGACAAGAAAAAAAATCTGTAGATGTTCATGACAGACACATTTTTTCCAAATATTTTAGTATGCAGTTAGTTGAATCCACTACATATATTTTATATATATAATTTGAGTCTGTGTATATATATATGTGTGTATATATATATATATTATTATATATAAACTCTCATTGTATAAAAGATCTAATGACCAAAACAAAAACATAAAATTGGGCATATTAAATTGACTTTTTAGTTCACCTCATTAATTCTTGTTCCAAATTGTATTAGTCAGACTGTTTTCCTGGGATTTTTGCTATACAGGGACAAAAAGAATGCACAGCACAGTTACCAAATAATAGAAATATATCATGAAAATGGTATGCTAAGTGATGCTGCGAGGAAAGGGGCTCTGCTTTTATTTCTAACAATATAACAAAGTAGCTAATCTGCTGTTCCTTTTGCTAGAAAATGCTTAAAATTTGAGGATGAAATAACAAAGTATAGTCATAAATATATAGGTTACCTTGCAAGAAAATAAGTGAAATTCTGAAAATTACAAAAAGCAAAAGCCCAAGCTTCAAATGTATAATTCCATGATGTGGCTGCCTAGGGAAGTTTGCCCATTTTAGCAAGTAAGATGTTTATGTTGAATACTGTGATACAATGTATGTGCGCTGGGGGAGGAGGGTGCAGGACAGGAGACAAAGCCTTAGGCCAATCCATGATTTAGAAATTTGTAACTGACCCCAAAGACAATCACAGCAACAACAAAAATAAATAATGGGAACTTATCAAATTAAAAAGCTTCTGTACAGCCAAAGACACTATCATGAGAGCAAATAGACAGCCTACAGAATGGGAGGAAATATTAGCATGCTGCACATCCGAATGAGGGCTGATAATTAGAAACTATTTAGAACTCAGGAAAAACAGCAAGAAAAAATCAAACAACCCTATCAAAAAGTGGGCAAAGGACATGAACAGAAACTTTTCAGAAGAAGACAGAATAACAGCCAACAAAGATATGAAAAAATGCTCAACATCTCTAATCATCAGGGAAATGCAAATCAAAATCACAATGAGGTATCACTTATCTTCAGTGAGAATGGCATTTATCAAAAAGTCCCAAAACAATCCATGTTGACTTGGATGCGGAGAGATAGGAACACTCATGCACTGCTGGTGGGACTGCAAACTAGTGCAACCTCTGTGGAAAGCAATATGGAGATACCTCAAAGAGATACAAGTCAATCTACCACTTGATCCAGCAATCACATTACTGGGCATCTACCCAAAGGAAAAAAAGGCATTCTATTAAAAAGACATCTGCACTCAAATGTTTATAGCAGCACAATTCACAATCGCAAAGACATGGAAACAACCCAAGTGCCCATCAATACATGAGTGGATTAATAAACTGTAGTATATGTATACCATGGGGTACTATTCAGCTATAAGAAACAACAGTGATAAAGCACCTCTTGTATTTTCCTAGATAGAGCTGGAGCGCATTCTACTAAGTGAAATATCACAAGAATGGAAAAATAATCATGTCGTGTACTCACCAGCAAATCGGTTTTAACTGATCAACACCTAAGTGTACACAGAGGAATAACATTTATTGGGCGTGGGGCAAGAGGGGGGGAGGAGAGGATGGGTATATACATACATAATGAGTGTGATGCGTACCTTCTGGGGGATGGACACGCTTGAAGCTCTGACTCGGAGCAGGGGAGGGGGGACAAGAACAATATACGTAACGTAAACATTTGTACCCCCATAATATGCTGAAATAGAAAAAAAAAAGAAACATGTAACTGAGGTTAAAAATTATAAGGAATTCCCAATTAAAAGTAGAATAGAGAAAGGAATTTGCTTATCTCTACCTTGATTCCATGCGGGAAAACGAAGTTCCCCGGGGAATTTATGTCCTTTAGCAGATACGCAGATTTGGAGTCTTTCTTCAAATTGTTTATGTTTAAGTTGTGCAATATGATCTTTTAGTATACATAGTGACTATAGTGAAATGATCGTTATAGTCAAGGAAATTAACACGTCCGTCATCACATATAGTTACCTCTCTTTATTCTATTCTCCTTTTTTGTGGTATAAATCTTGAATCTGAAAAATGAACATACAAAATGTTTATATACCAGTGAGGTAGTTCATATACCTGGTAAGAACTGGCAGAGAAATGCTCTCGAGTAAAATGTTAAATCGTGGCAAAAGAATTCACCTGAGCAAAGTCAGCACTGTAAATATATAAGTAAAAATAAATAAAATACAGAGAAATAGAAAATTAAAAAAAATTTAGGTAGCCAAGAAATATAATATGAATTTTCAAAATATTTAATGCAATAGAAATATAGATTAAAAACACAAGAAAAAAGCCATGTTATATAATAATATGAGAAAGAACCAAACTGAAGTTAAATGTGCAATGATGAGCTAAACTATAATCAGGTATAATTAAATAGACAATTGGTCAAATAATACAGAAACAAAAATGAACAGGTAACATAAAGAAAGTTGATGAGACATGGAGGATGTTCAGTAAGTTTCGTCAACAGAATGAGTGCAACTGAACATTTAAACTGATAATGGTAAGAATATTCCAGATAAAATGAAGATCATTTATCTTCAGAGTCAGGATTCTTGAGCAGAGTAAACAAGAATATATCTGTACCTGGACATCATTACGATTAAATTATAGAAGCACAAATGGAATAAAAATTTTTAAACTCATGTAAGTTAAACACACCCACCCACCACATAGTACCTCCCAAAATGACAATTTGTCAACACTCTTTAATAGTGACAACAATAAGAAGCTAGAATACAATGAAAAATCTCAACTTGTTTGAAGAGAATTATGGCTATTTCACATTTCCATATCAAGTTAAACTTTAATTAAGAGAAAATATGAAATACCAACATGTTGATACCAAAATAGAAAGCTTAGCACTGGCACACACTCATTTTAAGAGCTATTAAAGATGTACATCCAGACAAAGAAATGATCATGTATATAATAAGTAAGCTGCCCAGGCTTCCTTCATAGGTGATAGTCGAGGAGTATATGAAGGACAGAGTAGGGATTTTGAAAACAGTACTTCAAGTATATGAAAGGTCATTGTGATGTCAAGAAATGGGATCATAGAACAGACCTAGGGAATATATGTTGATTCAGTATCAAAAGCTATGTAACAGCCTGGTTACAATGTCTTGTGAGTTATTGTATCAAAAGTCTGGTTACAATGTCTTGTGTGTTATTCTAGCAAGATACACTATCATTAACCAGGCAATTAGAAGACAATGAAATGCCTTAAGCAGATCGCTGATATTCTGATCATGTTTCAGAAATACAGATATTGAAGCAGTTTTGTGGATATAATGTAAGAGGATGCACACAGACATGCAAGGAAGGTTTTTTTAACCAACTCCCAAACAACAACAACAAAATGGAAGTGTTTTATAAAAGGAAAAGCAAAATTTTATGTATAAATGTGTAAATAAGAAGAAAGAGGAAATGTATAATGTCTTTTTCCATGTGTATGGGAGCATATTGATCAAATTTATTGTGGTAAGAATTAACCAAAGGCAAAACAGTGTGAGATGATTAATAGGGATGGATAAAGAATTGCTTAATTGTTTTAGTAGTGAGCAAATAAAAAATAAAACGATCTCTTAATTTCACAAAAAAGATGTAGACAAATACAAGTCACTATGACATCTAGGATGAAGGGATAATTATTTGATGCAGAAAATGAAATGAGAACAAAAGGAGAGCTTTATTTTTTCCAAAATTAGCATCACATTCTGCTGTATGGATTGAAACTCTTCGGATTGTTGTACTTATCCCTTTACATAAGAAGTTAGATTTCTCTAGATTTCTATCATTTCTTTAGGAAAGTAAGAGCAGAGATAGGTAAACAATAGTTCAGAGCTACAGCAGTGACTGAGTCTTTCTGAAATAGAGCAAATATTTCATAACCCTTCTGAACTAACCACAAAATTACACATGCAATTCTTCATCTGAACCTAATGAAGTAATTTTGTATAATCAATGCAATGTGAAGTTGAATGCTGAACGTTGCATTTTCTGTTGTTTTTGGAAGAAAATTCTCTTGTGTTAATTTTATAGAATAAGTTTCTACTTCCTAATGACATCTATTTTTGAGTTAAAGTTTTACTTACTAGATTAAATAGTTCTCAGAAAAATAGAATTCTCATCTACCACTGATTTCTATTTCTCTTTCTATTCAGTTACCCTTGTTATAGGGCTTGTTCAACAAAAGACAAGTTGATGTTTACATATCTTTTAATTATACTTACTGATTATTGGGAAATGTATATATGTAAGAATAGAGGAATAATGATCAATTAACAAAAATTTGAAGATGTCTAGGAGAGAGATGATGATGGCTTAGATTTTGGAATTAGCAGTAGATAGAGGAAATGTGAAGAGATGTGAAGAGATACAAAAATGTGAGAAGTCAAGATTGACTCATAGGTTTTACACCTGAGAAATTGTATGAATTGTGTCTTTTCCTAAATTAACGAATGAAGAAAAAGAAGCACAAAGTAAATACAGTATGGGCAGTTTTTTGTTTTGTTTTGTTTTTGTTTTTGTTTTTTTGAGACAGAGTCTTACTCCTTCACCCTAGGTACAGTGCCGTGGCATCAGCCTAGCTCACAGCAACCTCAAACTCCTGGGCTCAAGGGATCCTCCTGCCTCAGGCTCCCAAGTAGCTGGGACTACAGGTGCGTGCCACCATGCCCGGCTAATTTTTTCTACCTTTAGTAGAGACAGGGTCTTGCTTTTGCTCAGGCTGGTCTCAAACTCCTGACCTCAAGCAATCCTCCCACCTCCTCCCAGAGTGTTAGGATTACAGATGTGAGACATCACACCTGACTCGGAAGGACAGTTTTAAGGGTACATTTTTTCTATGTGAACTTTAGGATTACTTGACAATTACAGGATATAATGTGAATGTTGCATGTATGATTCTGTAGCTCATGGAAAGTATTCTTAAGTGCAGATAAACCTTTTGTCTTTAGACATATAGACATGTTACATTAAAAAAGACACTGGATAAAAATATGTAGAAAGAGAAGTGGATAAAGAAAAGGTTCAGTACTCTTGGTCTCAATACTCTTTTTGGGTTCTTGCATAAAATATAACCAGTGTCCTAAGATGGTATCCAAGAGAAAGCTGTGGCAGAAAACAAGTAATGGGAGAGATTATGTATGTTAAATGTAGCTAATATATGAATGAATTGTGGATTAGAATTGTCATTAGATTGGAATTCATTGTATTCTTTCTTCTAAGTGATGGAAACAATGGTCTAGTTGGCCTGGATTTAAGAGCTTACAGCCAGATGTGAAGGGGGACAGGTGAAGCATTTTTTTTTTTTTGATAATTGGCTGCAAAACAGAGTGGAAGAAAGTGATAAATAGAAGGAGATGCTGGTGAAGGAAGTTGTTTGTTTTGTAATAACATACATGACAATGTATCATAGTGCTGATAGGAGTTATATTCAGGAAGAAGAAAGGAACTTGCAAATAAGAATTCTTTGTACATGTGTACCAGTGGGACCAGTGAACATGTGGATGGTTTGGCTTTAGATAGGAACATTTTAAATTCATCCATTGTAATAGGAAGAAAAGAAAAAAAATAGCTTGGTAAATTTGGGACTGGGTAGATATAGAAAACCTCTTCTGACTGCCTGTGTTATCTCATTAATATAAGAAACAAAATCATCAGCTGACTGGGGACTGATGAGAAAGTTTGGAAAAATAGTTGCATAGAAAATGCAAATATGGGAAAAAATGAATTGATGTGAGAAGTATAGGAGAAACAGCTGGAGGCTTATATAGATGAATTAAAGGTGAGTGAGTGTGTGTGTGTGTGTGTGTGTGTGTGTTTGTCCTGGCTATATTCACCTACTCCAATGCACGCAGAACATTTAATTTAAGTATACTGTGATCTAGATTCCCTTAACCCAAAAGGAAATTTAATCAACAGAGATAGAACTTCAGTGTACTATAGGAAGGGGAGCGATTATAAATATGGATTACAGGTTCTAACGCCTGTATACAGAGATGTGAGGATGAGAGAGGTTAAGAAAAGATGAAAAGATGAGTAGCTTATAGGTCACAGGAGGGTCTATATAATTTCAAAATCAGGGTGTTTGAGGAATTGAGCTACAAAATGGAAAGTTGTTGCCAGACAGGGGCCGTGATTGGAAATGAGACTAAGGAGTTGGTTCAATTATTGTTAATTAAATATCTAGATGTGGCAATTAGATTGGATGGCTGAGGTGGGGTGAAAGACAAACTTATTAGAGGAGAGGAAGTCTCAAAACTATGGATAATGGAGCATAATTTTATACTGAATGACCAGGAATGATGAAAATGTAACTGGTAAAAGAAAATGAAGTACATATTGAAATCTTCACAGAATGAGCGAAAGTAGAAGAAAACTGATGACTGTAACAGAGAGGAATCAAGTTACATATACAATGTGAGGGCAAATGGATCAAAGAGTTGGCCTTCTTTTTTTCTTTTTCTGTCCTTTTTTTTCTTTTTCTTTCTTTTTTTTCTTTTTCTTTCTTTTTTTTCTTTTTTCTTTTTTTTCTTTTTCTTTCTTTCTTTTTTCTTTTTCTTTCTTTTTTTTTCTTTTTCTTTCTTTTTTTTTTGAGGGTCTATACGTTAAGGAATTTTCAGGAAGTTAAGTTATATATTAGGTCAGGAATAACCCAGATTGTAGGGCATGATGAGTCTATCTCTTGCTAATTTAGACAGTTAGTCATGATAGGGTAGGTAGTTATGTTAATTAGTCTCTTTTATGGAACTGATCTGTTAGGCAGGGTATTTGAGGGTGAGAGCAAAGAAAAGTAGAACTTTCAGAAGAAGTATAAAGAACTCTAGAGATCTTAATTCAGTGCTGCTACCTTGCTATTTGTGGGCAGCCATGGAACACTTAGCCATGCTAGAACCCAGGTGAAGGCAGCATGGAAGTCGAGTGCCAATTTGTCCCTTCCTACCGATAACTTCACAGAACGAAGCTCTTTTAATTTTCACTCTTCTCAATCATTCGGGCAATTTTTAAAGCAAGCATGTATTCTTTTGTTTGCAGAGAAATTAGCCTATTAAATTCAAATGACTATTGAAACTATTATTGCTTTATTATAAATAATTCAGAAAAATATTTTGTTTCTCAAATAGAAAATTTGAACTTATGAGATCAATTTTGAAAAGTGATTGAAAAGTTTCAATATTTAGTGAAAGAAAAATATGTGTTGAAGGAAAGCAAAAGGGAATGCAATAGACATTTAATCAAAATCACAATTTATCTGAAAGTTTTTACTTTCCTTGGCATAAAAATAATTTAGTTTGATAAACTACAACAGACATCTTGCTAGAATAAAAACATTTACGACTTTGACCATGCTAGAAATGTGACAGTTTCATTTATTTTCAGATATTATTGCTCTTCAACTACTAATTTCATATGGGAACAGAAGAGAAAGAATGTGTTTAAATTTTACAAAAGGTAAAATATAAAATAGACCTTCAAGGATACTTGAGTCAAAACAAAGTAAAGTTTTAATGCAAGTGAAATAATATTAGAATTATTCTTTAGTATATTGGTATTATAGCTTTTGCTGTATAAATAGCTTAGTATAAAACAAAAGTATAGCTAGGTGTCCACCAAAAGACAGTGCTCCAAGAGTCAAATAGTGATAAACATCAGACAATATTGTAAGAATAATGAATAAAACAATGTTTGACTAATTTAAAGTAGTTTTGATTGTGTATCTCTAACGAGCATTGAAATATTGTGGTACTAAACCAAAATATTCCTCATCTTATCTTAATTCTAGTTGGAAGATTCACGTCAGCTATTTTGTAATTACTAAACATTTTAGTGATAAAGAATAAAAGTTGAATTTCAAACAAGTTTTTATTGTTTTTATAGATAGGTAGATAGTATCTCTCAGGAATGGCCAGGAATAAAAATAATCCAGCAGCTCCTCCTCCCTTAACCTACTGACTATAGTAGAACTTATTGTATAGTTCTTATGGGAGGTGGTTACTTTAATGCAAGGTAGCTTAGCCTCTGCACCATTGACATTTTGGCCAGGATAATTCTGATCAGAGGATGGGAGTGTCTTATGTATTTTAGTAGCATCCCTAACACCTACACAATAGATGCTGAGGAACATGCATTCTTCTGATTATGACAACCAAAATGTCTATACACATTGCAAATTATCACCTCTCTGGGGAGGGGTGAGTCACTCCCAGTTAAAACCCACTACTTTAAGGATACTCTAATTCCAGGTCAATTATCTGATGTGTACTACACGTTGTATTCACATTATCATGTATAAGCATATAATATAAGACATGTCACAACACAAATGCCAGCATGGTCTTGACAGGTTACATAAATAAAAATACATAGTAATACAAATTAGAAGAGTAAACTGCAAAACTGAAATAGTAAATTGAGAA